>CAMXCT020000480.1:431099-678599 GCA_947184155.2 Cladocopium goreaui | reverse complement strand
TAACACCATCAGTTGGAGGTTTCCTAAAATGGTTCCCCCAAAAAAAAACATCCAAATTAGCCCGTTCTAACTCTCGACAGCGCCGATGGCTGTAAAGGGAACCCCCCCGACCGGTCCGCGTGCGGCGCACCACTTGTTCCCGAGGATCCCCAGGATGGAGCACCAGACGGTGGCATTGCGGGCCACATCCACCACCACTGAAACCTGCACGACCGACGAATCGCATCGGACCAAAGGAACCGGTTCCATCCGTTGGGATCATGTGTTCCCTATGGTTATGATAATAGGATTATAAGGTTATGATTATAATCATAACCGAAAAAACATAGGATTCATCAAAACTATTTCCCCAGTTTGGGGGGTGGATATGTTTGAGATCCAAAAGACTCGGGCTATATCCCAATTGTTTTGGTGTGCCGCACCTTGGACGGCTGGGTGGGTGGTTCCATTCAATACCCATCAAGAGGTCAAATCACGAAAATCCACTCCAAAAGTGGCTCTCATTTTCCCATCATTGACTAGAGGAACCTTGATTATAAGCCATTGTTTCAAGGCAAAATTCAGAGATTTGATGGTAAATGCATCGAAATCCCATATTTCATTGTTAAATCCATATATTTTATGGTTGAATCCCCATAGGTCTCCCTATCTTTGAATCAAGGTTTTTGGATGACAATCTTTCCGTTGACCTCTGGAGCCTGGCGCTGGGTTCCCAGCAATGATGGCCGCAACGAAGCTGGGACTTCGGTAGTTCCTGAAAGGCACGGGGCGTGAAGAGATGGGTGTCTTTTATGGTGCTGATATGGCAGTCTAAGATTGAATGGTATGATGGGATTGCAAGACGATCTGGGTGTATTTGAAAATGGGGTACCCGGGGTGCATTTTTTTAAAACTACTGATAATCATTTCCCCATGAATTCATGGCATTTGGGGGGCATACTGGTATACCCTATTTTCAGATAGATCTATCTAAGAGCGAATGATGGGATATGATGGGATTACATTCATTCAATGATGGGATGTTTATGGCAATATAAGATTAAATGATTGGATATGTGTTGCAATATATATAATAGAAGAATTATGGTACTCTGAGATTGAATGAGGGAATACTGCCAATCTAAAATCCAAAAAATGAATAATGTAATCTGGTATCACTCTTGTACAATGTCTATAGTCTGGCCAAATATAGAATCGAGTTTTTCATATGAATATGTTTACCTCTAAATCCATAGCTGAATCAACCTTTTCATGGAGTTGGTGAATTGATTCTGAATGGATGGTATAGCCACTTTAGCCATGGTACCTTGATGGATGTCTTAGTTTCGCCATGTTTTGTGAAGCAAAGCTTAGGCCATTGTGGGATAAATACACCTACCAACATGTACTAACCATCATTGCCAAATGTTCCGTCGCGACGTGAGGTCCCGTTTGTTCAGTAGAATGACAGTACGTATTGGATCTAAGATGAGCTAACATGATCCAACTATGTTTATTGGATCTAAGATGATCTGTATTATACAGAATGTCCATGATAACTATGTCTAAAAGTACCATCATATGAACATTGGATCTAAGATTACCTATATGGTGGTCTACATATATCGCAATATCACATTATCACATTATAACACATTATATACTTCTGGTTATTTAACGTTTGCCATGGTATAGATGGCCCATAGAAATAGATGGCTTACCGTTCTTAATAGCATGGTGGATCTTTCCATGGCAAACTGTTAGTTATAACCAGATGGTATATCAATATAATAATGATATGATATTCTCATGAGATAAATAACCAGATGGTATATCAGATGGTATATCAGATGGTGTATGAGATGGTATATCACATTATAAAACAACATATATATATACACATTTATCACATTATAAAACATTATATATATATATATACACATTCAACCATTATACAACCAAACCAAGGGGCCATTTTTCAAAAGGGCCTCAAATCACCCACCGAGGTCGCGGCAAGAAGCCCAGGTCACAGAGAGCCAGGGCGCGCAGCCTCGATGGGCTATGGGTCAGCAAGGATTTAAGCACCACATACCCTCTGGTAAACTAACATAGCATAACATAGCTATGGAAAAATCACCATTTTTAATAGGTAAATGCACTACTTATCTCTATGTCCATTTTCAATAGCGAACTGTTAGTTTACCAGAGGGTATGTGTTTAAGTGGTTTATGGGAAATGGGGGGTGTAACTCACCAAAAAGCTTGGCTGAGCTGACGAAATGTCAAAACTTTTGGGCCTCAGCAACACTCACTTTATTTTTACTGACAATACATTGGGATTCTACTATGACATTTACTATGATATGAAGAGGACTTACTAACCGATAATGGGGATATCAAGGGGTTGTCATGGGGATAGTAACATTGAAACGGGTGGTTCTTGGAGTGTGTGGTGATGGCAAAATTATCCAAGTAAGAGTTCCCCCCATTTTAACCGAGCCGTGTATTGCCTATCCTCAGTCCTTTATCTATTATATAATTATATATATAATATTAAAACTGCAAGTTTGCATTTTGCAGGAATGCACTTACTATCACACCACTTCCTGCTTGTAAAACACAAGGTCTCTACCCTGCTTTAGTTGCTATTAGGCACTAGGTTTTTAAGAGTGATCTGGCTTTGCCTGATCATAGGGCACCCCAAAATCAATGGCTCATGGTCATCTTCCCCATACGATATTCACATTTCCAGAGAAAACCTTGAAACAATGAAACAATCGAAAAATCCTCCTGCCCCAATCACCCAGCCCCTCAGTGTAGTCCCGGCAATGCTCCAGGTGGAAGGAGACAAGTGAAATCCTCAGAACGAAATTTGTTGAACCCAATTGGAAACCTTGGAAGACGACGGAAAGTTGTTGAACTTTGAAACCATTGACTGAATTGTTGATCAAATATATGGAAAATGCAAGGACTGGGTCACCAGCGCAATCGGTTTGACGGCTTGATGGTTTCCCACCAAGCACTGTTTTATATTAAAGCAACAACGAACCTTATAAAATCTGAAAAGAACATTTTGGTATGTATGATATGTGTGATATATACATATGTTTACCTGGTTTGGTGCAAAAAAACGCGATCAACTGCCAACATCCAAAGGGTAGTATCTCTCCTCCCGTAGCAGCAAGGTGGTCAAAACAGATGAAGCGTGGCGATGTCTTTGGTAACCAAGGAGCCCGTGTGACCCAGGGGCCCCAAATCGCTCTCCTGGCCATGAAAACAGTGCGGTTTCAAACAATCAAACACTCGAGATTTAAGCAACACAAAAACTTGCAGAACAACAAATAAAATATCTGGATATATGTGGATAATAAGCCTTCCAGTAAAGCAACAAAAAACATGGAACGTCTACAAATTGCAGACTTCGAGATCATTTCAGAAACATGTCCTTGGGATTCCTTGGGTCATGTGCTCGGGTTTCACCATGGGTGGTGCGTCCATCTGCCCGAGGATGATACGGTATACGCTGGCCATGCCAAGCATCGTATGTGGAGAGGTCATGTGGTTGTGGCTACTATAAAGATTATGATTATTATGACTATTATGATTATTATGATTACTACTATTATTATAGATTATTATTATCAACATACATCAACACAATTACAATGATTATGATGGTTGTGATCATTATTATGGATGCGGTGCTTATGATGATTATGATGATGATGATGGTGATGGTGATGATGATGATTATGATGATTATGATATTTACGCTTATCATGTGTATCATGCTTATTATGCATGTTATGCTTGTGGTGTTTATGTTGATTCTGACAATATGGTTTGATGAGGCTCGATGAGCGAGATAACTATATGATTTCTATTGTGATGACTATAGACTATATTTATTATGATGATTGGGGCTGTCATGGACACAAACAGTATCAATACCATTAATTTTAGTATCACCCAAAGAAGATATGCCAGGGTGGCTTTTCTCGCCAAAACATTGACATCTAGCAAGATATGTCAAGATGATTCACCAACATCCCTGGCCCACTGGTTCCTTCCTTGATGTGCAACCTAAGCTTCATCCCACCAAACAAGCTTGTAAGTTCTTATAACAATGTATAGACCCAGAACATGATTGGGTTACAACACCACTACAGATTTAAGCAACCCTGGTTTTATCCCATCTATAAATCTATAGCATGATTCATGATTCAATCTGTATTACAGTGTAGACTACCTGGGATGCACCTCATGTCTTTCCCACATCTTCTCTCCTTTGCAAGGCGTAGAACGCAGCAGACCTCGCACGTTGCGTAAAACGCCAGGGCATGGCAGGCCCAGGCGATAAATGGCGATACCCCCACAACTAATCATGATCAATGTTGGTCATGCAAAAAGAAGCCATCCCCAAATCACCATTTTCATGGGTGCTATAGACCATCAACATATGGGTTGTTTATTGTTGTCTTGCCAACATTACACCTTTAACGTGCGTTGACACAGTTACATAATTCAACAATCAAGTGAGCTTATACAAACTTAATATGTCAAGTGAACTTATAAACATAATTCAATCATCAATTGTTGATGATAAATTCAACCACAATCAACATCAATTCTCACTGGAAAGGATACGGCTCTAAGATGGGGTGCAAAGAAATATCCACAGATTTGGACATTGCAGGCAGTGAGAAGTATATGGGATTGTGTGAACATGTGGTATACCATCGGATGGTCGTTTATGGCACTTTAAATGAGGAGACTGGTGAGCAACCATGATCTTTAGGTATCCTACATTCCAAGAATTCAACATATAACCATCAACCCAAACATGTCCATGTCCTGGAACCCATCTTCTACAGGTGCCTTCCGGTAGACCTGGCAATTGACAATCCCCCTATTTATAGATGACTTCATGATGACTTAAATGAAGCCACCACTTAGTTCGAGGATTTTCCAGCCACGTTTCTTTCCGGGCTCCCCCACACCACCAAAGGACTCAACAGCGCCACGCAAAGCGCGAAGCCGGCGATTTCGTGGGGGCTCCAACCGTTCAAAGTCCACCTGGCGGACTGTGGGATACATAGAATGCTTACTTATAAAACTATATATAGACACTTGCTAGATGGATACACATGTAATCAAATATATCTACAGACTGATAGTTTCTTTATTATATATATATATATATCCATATATAAAAATATATATATCCAAATATATATATATATGTATATATATATGTATATATATATATATATATGTATATCCATTGATATATATATATATAATACACATATTCTTATAAGTAAACTATCTATATATATATAGCGATAAACTCAGGAAACGAAAACAAAACAATATAATATATCTAAGAATCTATGAGCTCTAGCTACTGTAGTCATTCTGGCTGATGTTCACTCATTTAACCACGCGGTTCACAGCCATGCAGTGAGGCAACATCAGTAGTACCCATGCCGCTTATATGGACTATGAGGTTGGCAATACGTCTTGACCCTAGAGAGCCCTGCTGCGAATACCAGTTGTGTTGTCAAGCAACCTGGCCCAAACACAGACACAGGCAACAGCTGGGTTATCTGGATTACCTCAATTCAATCCTGGCACTAAATATGTCCAAGATAGCGCCTTTGGACTGCAATGTGGACCCAATGCCAGAAACAACTACCATTTCACCGGATGAGTTTTTGTCCATTTATAGTGACATTGGGGATGCTGTTTATTCTTAGATCTTCCACATCTGATAACTCTGACATATCCCCGCGAATCGAATCCACCGCACTGGGCGCCACCAGTGCTCGAAATTCATGGAGGGATAGATCGCCAAGAAATTCCTCAGGGACCGTTGATGCTGTATCTGTGCCCCCATGGCTATGGCTCCGGAATTTTAGAAAACACGGGATGGTGTTCTGTGTTCACATGAATTGACCTAATTCTAACTAATCTGAACATGCATATATATATAATTGGATTATACATATATATATATATTTCCAATAGCTCACCCACCTGAAATCAGGCGATTTGAAAGGATTCCCCTTATTAACCATCATTCCAGTCAGGTCACAGTGAGGTCACTATGAGTTACCCATACATATGTATATATATATACACAGTTACAGACACCTACAATGCAAAACTGACCAAATCTGTGGGCATCAGGTTCTGGCGTCCAGGTTGAACGCAGGGCTCTGGCGACCCAAAGTGAGAGCTTCCAATTTGGCAGTAAATGTTCTGAAACCATACCCAAACGTGCTGATTATAGTTTCAAATCCGTGACTTAGAATTAGATCAGAGCCAATATCAGCATGTACTCTTCATGCGTGTATGTTCATTTCATATTGATTGATTCATATGTATACAAATATATGCAAATACATATAAATATATAAAATAAATGTGAAATTATATAAATAGAAAGAAACGAACGTATAGGAGCCGGATATATATTATGATTGATTGCACCTCGTTGCATATATTATTGTACAATTTCAATCAACTTCATCCGTCAACCGATCCCAACGTTGAAGGACGTACCCTCTGGTAAACGTTTACATAACGAACAGGAAAATCACCATGTTATAGCTGGGTAGTTATCAACTATTTCTATGGGCCATTTTCTATGTCGCTAACTGTTAGTTTATCAGAGGGTAATGGAGGTTTCCAATCCAGAGGGATACTGTACCCATAATCATCCATTTATAGTTGGATTTTCCATGAGGTTTTTAATCATAAATCATTATTTTCCATCATATGCTGGGCCACCAGACATCATCTCTGCAAGCATCAGAAGGATGAAGGTCTTCTGCGATGGAAGGGCCTGCTGACCATCTTCACCAGCCAGACGGCCAGAGAGTTTTTCCCATCACTAAAAATGGGTGGATTTAATGGGAAACAATGGTGATCAAATGGTAACTTTACATGGATTTATGTGAATGATGTAATTTGATGTACCAATGGACCAATGTACCAGTAATACATATATATATATATATATATGTATTTATACACTAATGAGATTCAATGAGTTCCAATCCCCAAAGATTCCATATAAAGATCCGTCAGCCTCAGCAAAAAATACGATTTGAATCCCACCTCGTGGCATCCATGTTGGAGTCACTGGTTATGAGCCATTTATCACAGCAACTGGGAGCAACTGACCCATGACTAGAGGGGGAAGAATCCCACGCAACGGGGACTTACGATCACCAGGTTCAATCCAGTCGGGACGATCGTCCAACCAGTTCGAAACTCGTCAGAGCTGACATCGCAGTTAGTGCAAAGTCAGAAATATCGTGAAATATCTTTAAAAAAAACATCCAACAATGATATTCTTGTTTTTGTTTATATATGTTATATTTTTACTCTCAACGGTGATATATATATATAGATATGTATCCCGACTCTGAGTAAAATTTTTATTCCTTTAGCGTGTGATCTCCTCAACATGGTCGGAATCAGCATCCCCAATAGAGGTTTATTGGCTATACCCTACTGAGGATGATGTAAAACAACCTGCATTTGTCAAATGGGTTGGTTTTTGAGGAGGGTTGATATTGTTGGGTTTAGCACATTATACCCGGAAATCCCCATGTTTTTTGTGTTGGTCACATAGTCTTGGCCTTGACCATCTGCTTTGGTCATTGCGGCATCTAGGGAGTCACTTGTTTGAGAGTTGCTACGCTCTATTTTGTCAATGTTTTCTGTTCAACAGAATGTTGAACAAAATACATATAATGGATTATATGTATATTAGTATTATGTTTTGCTATGGGCAGGCATGCAATGTTTTTTCTTTACTTTGATTTGACCATCGTGTTTGTCTTTGAAGGTAAAACGCAATATTGGCCAAACAAACTGGAAACCACGGTCCCCACAACGACAAGAAACATGGACTACGGTTTTCCATGTATGTATCGATCTACCTGTCTGTATGTCTAATATATCCAATCTATCTAATCCATATAGTCTCTGTACTTTTTTCGGAATCTATCTAAGCCATCTAATTTTGTCTAATCGTTTCCAGTCGTATCTGATCGTATCTGATCGTATCTAGTCGTATCTAATCTTAACTTATCGAACTTTATCAAATCTGGTCAAACCTTATCGAACTATTTCATGTCTGTCTATCCATCTATCCATCTAATTATCCCTCTATCCGATTCTCCATCCATCCATCCATCCATCCATCCATCCATCCACAAAAATATGTATGTACCTATATGAATGTATAGCCAAGACCCGGAAACATCAGAAACCACATCATCGACGCTGCGTCACCTCCAAGAAGTTTGAGCTGGGCAAGACATAGGCAGAGTAACAATGCGGCGCCTGGAAAGACATGGGATGGGGGGAGTTGCTCCACAAAAAAGGCACTAAGTCACCATATTCCTAGAAGAACATGTTTTTAAACCAATCAATCTGTGGACGTAGGCTCCATGTTTCCTTTTTTTGGAGGAGTTGGGGGAGCAAGAGACTCTGGAAACGGTGCATTGAACACCAAATATATGTATATATATATATATACATATATATATACATATACATATACATATATATATATATATACATATTACACATACATAAATGTGTACACACATAGATAAATATATATATATATACAAACGTATATACATATATAAATATATATGTATATATTTATAGACAAATATATATATATATATATAAACACACATACATACTACATTTGTTTAAGTACCCAAAAACCACTATGCGGATATGGGTCAGAGGGTCAAAATTTAAGGCCTTGATCATTCACACCCCCTACATCCACCATGGTTTCTGCGGTACGTAACTAATATTCTCATTGACTATAAATCATATCATATATATATATATGTGTGTATACACTTATATACATATCACAAAATATGGCTGGTTATAGATTTCCATGATATCCTCACTATATCATCATGGATTTATTTCATTCGTATGATACCATTCAATATCCCCATGAATATACCAACTATTCCCGCTATATACCCATTACCAGTAGTACCGCACAAGGCGGTGGCGGAAGGTTCAAAAATAGGAGCCTATAGGGGAGATTGGTTGTTGTGAATCACGGATCGCAGAGTGAATCCACTGATGGACCGAAAGGTGGTTGGAGCTGTGTTTTTTGGAGTGGCTGCAATGTTTGCAGTGGTCACCTGGTCGGTCACCTCACCCACAACTGCTGGATGTAGTGTGGTGTAGCGCACTTGTAGTTGTAGTTGTAGTGTAGTGGAGTTGTAGCTGTGGTGTAGTCTAATTAGTGTAGTGTAGTTGCAGTTGCATTTGTGGTGGTGTAGTGAGTGTAGTGTAATGTAATGTAATGCAATGCAATGTAATGTAATGCAATGCAATGTGGGGTAGGGTAGTGTAGTGTAGTGCAATTGGGTGTAGTGTGGTGTAGTATAGTGTAGCGCAGTGTACTGCAATGGGTGTAGTGTAGTGTAGCATAGCGTAGTGTAGTGTGTTGTGTAGTGTAGAGTAGAGTAGTGTAGTGTAGTGTATTGTGGTGTAATGCAATTGGTGTAGTGAAGTTGTAGTTGCAGCTGTAGTTGTAGTGTAGTGTAGTGTTATGCAATGTATTGTAGTTGTAGTTGTAGTTGTAGTTATAGTTAGTGTCGTGTAGTGTAGTTGTAGTTATAGTTAGTGTAGTGTAGTGTAGTGTATTGTAGTGTAGTGTAGTGTAGTGGAGTGTAATTGAGTGTAATGTAGTCTAGCGTAGTGGAGTGTAGTGCAATGTAATGTAGTGTAGTGTAGTGGAATGAAGTGTAGTGTAGTGTAGTCTAGTGGAATGTAGTGAAGGTGTAGTTGTGTGTGGGTAGCGGAGTGTAGCGGAGTGTAGTGTAGTGTAGTGGAATGTAGTGAAGGTGTAGCTGTAGTTGTAGTGTAGTGTATTGGAGTGTAGTGTGGTGTACTGGTCGTTGTAGTTGAAAATGGTATAAAACCCTCACGTTTTCCTCACTTTTGACAAGGTGCACAATCCCTTGCGCCTGCCATGATAACGTCCAAAAGTGGTCCGAACCCCTAGTGTTTTTCAGATGTTAACTTCGAAATGTGCTTCGCGCTACAATGGCGTGCACTTTTTCGACATCTCAACTTCCAAAAGTGGCCCGACCATGTTGTGTTTTGTACATTTTGACTTCGAAATGTGCTTCGCGCCACAAGAGCGTGCACTTTTTCGACATCTCAACTTCCAAAAGTGGTCCAAACATGGTGTGTTTTGTACATTTTGACTTCAAAATGTGCTTCGCGCCACAGCAGCATGCACTTTTTCGACATCTCAACTTCCAAAAGTGGTCCAAACATGGTGTGTTTTGTACATTTTGACTTCGAAATGTGCTTCGCACCACAACGACGTGCACTTTTTCCACATGTCAACTTCCAAAAGTGGTCCGAACATGGTGTGCTTTGTACATTTTGACTTGTATGTGCTTCGCGCCAAAACGGCGTGCACTTTTCCATCTCTCATCTGGCCAGCTGGCTCCGCACCCGCCGCTTTAGCGAGCCTACTTTTCAACCCTCCGGAGCCTCAAATCATTGGAAAAACACAGAGTTTCGCGACTTTCCTACCTTTTCGCGCACCTGCATCTTCTTTCTTCTGACTCTTTCTCTTCTCTGATCTTCTCTTTGCTGCTCTTCTCTTCTCTTCTTTGACTCTTACCACCTCTGCTTTTCATCTGTCCATATTGTCGGAAGTTTGACTTCTAAACTTCCTTCGAATATCTTATATTCCCATGAATACCAATAGTACCGCACAAGGCGGTGGCGGAAGTTTCAAAAATAGGAAACCTATAGGAGAGGTTGGTTGTTGTTACTCACGGATGGCAGAGCGAATCCACGGATGGACTGAAAGGTGATTGATCTCTCTCACTCTTTCTCTCTCTTTTGCTCTCTTTCTCTCTCTTTCTCTCTCTTTCTCTCTCTTTCTCTCTCTTTCTCTAATTATCTACCTACCTACCTACCTACCGATCTATCTGTCTATCTATCGATCTGTCTATCTCTCTCTCTCTCTCATCTGTCTATCTAACTATCTATCTATCTATCTATCTATCTATCCATCTGTCTATCTAGCTATCTATCTATCTATCTATCTATCTATCCATCTATCTATCTATCTATCTATCCATCTATCCGTCTGTTCTATCTATCCATCTGTCTATCTAGCTATCTATCTATCTATTTATCTGTCTATCTGTCTATCTGTCTATCTGCCTATCTGTCTATATGTCTATCTATCTGTCTATCTGTCTATCTGTCAGTCTATCTATCTGTCTGTCTATCTACCTATCTATCGATCAATCAATCTATCTATCTATCTGTCTATCTATTTGTCTATCTATCTGTCTGTCTGTCTGTCTGTCTGTCTATCTATCTATCTACCTGTCTATCTGCAAGCTTGAAAACCTTGCTATTCTACGAGACTTCTTCATTTTTCCAGGTTGACAACATCAAAAACGCAGCACTTCTGCAAGACTTCCTCATTTTTTGAAGTTGACCACATCAAAAACGAAGCAATTCTGCGAGACTTCCTCATTGTTCAAAGTTGACAACATCACAAACGAAGCACTTCTGCGAGACTTCTTCAATTTTTTAATTTGACAACATCGAAAACAAAGCAATTCTGCGAGACTTCCTTCAAAAATGGAAAGTTGAGTGCAGAGCTAACAGCTTCGTACCAATGCGTTTTGCGATTTTTCCAGTCCACCTGTCGAAAGTACTGCGCCTGCCACGAAAAAGTGATGCCAAGTCATACGAAGTGCTGCACCTGTCACGCAAAATCACCTCAGCAAACCTGAAGATCTGATGCTCCAAAATGCAACCCCTTTCAGGAAATCAGCGCCCTGACCTCCTAACATCTCTGGTGAACATGTCTTTTGTACTACGCCTGCCACGCGAAATTCATCTTTGAAGATCCCCTTCAAATGTCCCACACCTGCCATCGCTTTTGGAAATGCTACAAACCCCGCACGTTTTGCTCAATTTTGACAAGGTGCACAATCCCTTGCGCCTGCCACGCGAAAGCACATCTGAACGTCCAAAAGTGCTCCCTACCCGTCAGCTTTTTACACTTTTGACTTCAAGATGTGCTTCGCACCACAACGGCGTGCACTTTTTGGACATCTCAACTTCCAAAAGTGGTCCGGAGCTGGTGTTCTGTACATTTTGACTTCAAAAAGTGCTTCGAACCACAACGGCATGCACTTTTTCGACATCTCAACTTCCAAAAGTGTTCCAAACATGGTGTGCTTTGTGCATTTTGACTTTGAAATTTGCTTCGCGCCACAACTGCGTGCTCTTTTTCAGTATCTCAACTTCCAAAAGTGGCCCGAACCTGGTGTATTTTGTACATTTTGACTTGCAAATCCACAACAGCATGCACTTGTTCATCTCTCATCTGGCCAGATGGCTCCGCACCCGCCGCTTTAGCGAGCCTACTTTTCAACCCTCCGGAGCCTCAAATCATTAGAAAAACACAGAGTTTCGCGACTTTCCTACCTTTTCGCGCATCTGCATCTTCTTTCTTCTGACTCTTTCTCTTCTATGATCTGCTCTCTTCTACTCTTCTCTTCTCTCTGCCTCTGCCCATCTCTGCTTTTCATCTGTCCATATTGTCGGAAGTTTGACTTCTAAACTTCCTTCGGTCATTTATATTAAATTTACATATATATGTATATATATATATATATGGATCACTATCCCCCATGAATATCTCATTAGTATCATACCCATTCATATCTTTTAGATTCCCACTATACTCACATTATATCCCATTTAATATCCCATCATCCATCATTATACCATTTTTAGGGATTGCCAAGAGCTTCATCTGCCATCCCTGCCGGTGTCGCACCTTGAAGAGAAGTAACAGGGTCACCAATGAGATGAAAAGAACTGCCTGTGGCTGCGGTAGGGCTGGAGGTTTGTCAAAAGCACCAGATCCTTGGAGATGTTTATGGGACTTCACTTGGCATCAATATATTTCTGGTTGGTGGTTGACCTACCCCTCTGAAAAATATGACTTCGTCAGTTGGGATGATGAAATTCCCAATATATGGAAAAAAAACAAATGTGCCACACCACCAACCAGTATATATTTATACAGGATTTGAGTTTGGAATCCCGATGGTGTTTTGGTTCTAATTCTTGGATTCTTAGATATCAAATCAGCCAGAGTCTTTACCATATGTATCCATATGTTCCATTGCGTGGTATTAAATATGGTATATTTATTTACATCAGCTGGATGACGTTGGGATTAGATGCTGTTAATTCGTCCGTACATTGTGGGCTACATCTTGATGGATGTTTTACTTGGATGTTTTTCCATTTAGATTTGAATGGACTTTCAACAAGCACCCCTACACAAGACAATTTAAGCGTCATCTGGCTTCAGCTTCTGCGCCAAACACTCTGGCTTCAAAAAAGGTGTCACCCAGTTCATGGCTCATTCCATGACATCTGTATAGCTGGGTGGTTATGCCATGGATATGTGATATTTTGTCATAACATCTGTATAGCTATAACAATCTGATATGTAGGGTTATACATGGTTATACAGTTATACCATCTAGTTATAGGGTTTTCTATAACCATCCGTGGGAAATACCATCAAATCCAGGGAATGTGATCATCCCTTAAAACAAGGATTGAAGCCCAGGGAAAAGTGGGAACCTTATGGGGATTAAACTGATTTAAACAACAACAAACATCAACAAACTATGGAAAGAATGGAATATAATGTGGCAAAGCTGAAAGTACACCTACCATCCAGGGATCGAATGGGATCGACGGATCATTTTGGTGTAATCTTCATTCTGAAATCCATGAAAAAAAACAGCTACCATCTAAGATCATTGGAGTGAATCCTCCCGTGGATAGAAAATAAGCGAGCGCCTTCTCTACCTCGCAGGTCCCTCCATATATCATTGTCCCGTTACAGTAAACATCAGTAAGCATCTGCCATGTTCCAACCCATCATACCATACCACAGAGCGCAATGACGCTTGACTTACCAGCTGTTTTGGTGTTCACCACAATCATGTTCAACCATGATTCTATGGGCTTCAGCAGTTCAGTATGTTTGTTCAAACACACCGTGAACAATGAACGCTGAAAACCCAAAGAGGCATCCCTTCGCACTGGCTGAGTTCATAGGATTCGCCATGACTGTGGGTCAGTTCATAATCCCCACGTTAAACCAGGTCGACTAATGACCCCTCTATCTTTGATCACACACTACCATCTGTCAACCAAATACCTATATATATATATTGCTCTTCATCATTTTCGTGGTCTAAATTGTTTACATTCATATAATCATATCATAAAGGATGGTTGAAAACCTCATGTGACTAGATGATTTCCAAACCAACACAAAGAATGGGGTCAAGTGAGCAGTGTTCAAAACCCTGCGTCGTCCCGTTAAACTGGTTGGTTGAGAGGGATTCCCCATTTATGGATTCTGATCATCTCGAATATATTGGTTAGTATAATCCCCGAAGGAATCACCAACCATTGTTTATTGGATTAGATCCTCAGAGGCTTGATGGCTGATACCCGGTAGGTCAAGTGGAAATCATTAATCATGGTTTAATCAACATCAATACAATTTACCCAACAAACATGTTGTTCATATTGAGTTCTTAGATCTCATCTCATATCCCAGGAAATCCTTACTATAAATGTACCAATGATAGTAATCAAATTTCCTCACACAACTAAACCACACTTTATCCCTCTATTATGGTCAAAAGACAGATTCAAAACCCTCATAATTCATGGTAAATTTTCGAAGAAAAAACTTTAAAAAAAACAATTCCATTCATATGTCCATTAGTATCCTATGAATATCCGTTCGTTTGTATCCCCGCCTGTTTGTTGATCATGTCCCAGCCCTGATAGCTGCAAGTCACCTCACATGGTTGAAGCCATCAGGTGATGACTTGGGGATGGCGC
Organism: Cladocopium goreaui; assembly: GCA_947184155.2. Classification (NCBI taxonomy): domain Eukaryota; class Dinophyceae; order Suessiales; family Symbiodiniaceae; genus Cladocopium; species Cladocopium goreaui. Next base: position 663,624 of record CAMXCT020000480.1, on the reverse strand, counting down.
AAATGGCATTGGCCTTGCTATAGATGGGTTTAATAGATGGCACGGGGTAAATCATTTATGGAATATGACTTGGGCTTATTGTATTATGATATAATACAATATGTATATATATATATATGTGGGTATATAAATATGACTTGGGCTTATTGTATTATGATATAATACAATATGTATATATATATATATATGTGGGTATATATATATTAGGTAAATATTACCCTCAAACATTGTGATTTTCCAGACCTTAAATTACCACATGTTATCTTATCATGATCTATGAAACACATACATCATAGTAGTTGATATACAAATATATATATATATATATATCCAAATGATTCCAAATGCATAGTGCATTTAAATTACATTCCAAACCGTCTCCCGAATTTCAGAGAGGCTTAGCCAGAATTTCGAAGCTTAACTGTCAAAAATTCTTTGGAAAAATACATAGCACGCTAATAATTGACTTGGTGGTGAAACATCTAGGCTTTCCCCTGAGTATCCTGGCGGAGAGCCATGCAACGCCTGGCTGGTTGTGGTTGTTCAACCACCAAGAGAGTGTTTTAAGTAGTTTAACGTGAAAAAAAGAGAGGAATTTGATGGGAGTTTGCAAGAACTAAGACTATGACTGGATCAATCTGGAGATTAAAATAAATTCACCTGATTTGGAAAAGAAAAAATGTTAAATGGATTGATTGAAGCGGCACAATAACAGGAAGCCATGGCTCTGGGATCAGGTGGCCCAAAAATACACCAGCTACGCTTCACTGCATTCGTGAAACCACATGTGATTCAACGAGCTCCATGCGCTTGTAGAACAATATTGCGATATATTTATATATATTTATATATATATATGTAAAAGTTATATATATATATAATTACAGTATATATATATTGATTGGCCGAAACAGAAACACTCACAGACGTTCACAAGATATTCTTCACAATGCTGTGAGAATGGCCATGTTGGTGGTCAAACTTAAAGCCAGGACAACACCTCCAGACCTGTTCTGCATCTCCCCTGGGATCAAATTTGTGTTTGTCGAAAAAAATGATACCCCAAATCCAGTTGTTTATCTTCATTTTCCCAAACACATAGCAAACTTATCATAATTCGGATTTCGCCTGCCAGACACACTCAAATATCAAATAGTTGGTTTACATGGTTTTATATGTATATATACAATATATATATCACAATTTTATAATATTTTTATACTATTTTCTCAACGTGTTGGTCAAATGTCTCCCAGCCCCACCCCTGCACTCCCTCTGCGCCTGCCCGGAAACTCTCCAACATGCCAATTCGCTTCGCTGCAATCTGGAAGCCGCCCTGGAAGTCCTGGCCGCTGCTTGGGAGTTTGCGATGGGGGATGGGTCGAGACGTATATATTGCATAGTGAAGGTATAAAAATGATATATGACATACAACATTAATATAAGTATATAATTTAATATAATACAGTAGGAACATGTGGGTTTGATATGGAATCATTAATGATTAATGATTGTGATTTTTCGTACAAATTCCAGAAGTATAGAGATGCGATATTGTATCAATATGACAACCATATAAGCCATATAAGGACACACATGTATCATCATATTGATCATCAATGGTGGTGCCATGATTCTCAAAATATCATCGAAAAAACAATGACATCCCATTGCCAACAAGGAATCCCAAAATGAATAGACACAATACTAACCCATTCTATCAGGGTTTTGTTCGGTTGGTGTTTAATATTGTTTAATGATTTTAATGTGAGGAAGGAACTTGTCAGATCACCATGTTTAGCATCTCCCTGCCCTGGATGTCCTCATTGAAGTTCCAAATGATAAACAGCAAACGCGAGGCACTCTGAACCCCACAAATGAAGAGGTAGGCCATGACCTTAGAACAGCTGGGATTCTGTGCAGTCAATTTGGTGGTTGAATTCATCAAGGGATGTTCATTGAGCAAACCGTGCGAGCTTCATGCGGTCGGACAACTAAGGAGAATCATGTTGAAGTCTGCATTAATTAAACAAACATAATGGTTGATGTGGTTCCCTGAGTCTTGGATTTGAAAAAAAAACATCCGTTGGGCAGTTGTGTACACAACATGATGTGCCCATTATTTTCTTTGGCCAAATCTGACTGCTGAGATCTCCGGCAGGAACATCAGAGGTGAAGAAAGTCTCCTGAAGCCCATGTGTTTTTTTAAGGCGAAGGCCGCTATTTAAACGATCCATTCCCGGAAATGAAAGCGATAAATTTGAGCAACGAATCATGGAATCACCACCAAGATAGACATTTATGTCCAATCATGAATAGTTATTGGAATAACAATCATGAATCAAATCTTGGTGAGCAACGATATGTCAAGTTCGTCTGGTGGTTGCGCCATCTATTCCATTGCCCCCAGGAGATTGGACACACCACAGGCCATTTACATTGCACCTTTTTCAGCACAGTGACCCCTGTAGAATGTGTAGAATGAACAAATCATTCACTGTGGTTCCGCACCCAGAAACACACAAAAACAGGGATGTCAACAATTGGATACACTTCTTGGAGTTCTAATTCATTGGTTCCCACAACATACCCTCTGGGAACAGTTTCGAGTTGCCCATTTTCATCTGACTTACCTTTGTGAAATGAGGGTAAACACCTCCCAGCAAACAAACAGTAGGAAGAGAACTTCTATTCTTTTGTTGGCGGCGGATTTTCCATATTAAATCACCCACATATATAAATATACATACGTATAATAGATAAACATATATATATATATCCATATTAGTCAATGCGTTGGCATCTTTTTTTGGCATTTCTGATTTTTCTGTTTTTTGGGCGCAGGAATTTGCAGATTTCCAGGAACCGTTTTCAAAATCTCAGGAAATATGTATCAATGTTCGTGAACTATTTATTACTAAATGGCTCTGAGTATATGTATATATAAAATATACAGTGTATATATATAATTATATATATAAATATATTGATATTGAGGGAAACATGATGATAAGTTCAAGCACACAAACCACAGGGAAAACGGTACCCGGTAACACAGAATTTGAGCGGGTTCCAGTGCGTCCCCATTGTGGGTCTATGGAAATTATCGACATGGTAATACTCAAGAGTTGTGTGTAGTCCTTATTTCTGTGTTTTGTATCCCAATCCAAAGTTTTCTACGGAATGTATGTCCCGCATTCACCATATTGCCACTGATTGTAGTATCCAGTATCCACTAATTTATGTGGTGATACATCGTCGTTTTCCAGAGTTACCAATGATCATTGCGATCACTTATTCCAGATTCATGTAAGATGGGTTTGTCTGAAAATAGCCGGGCCCCACATCCGCTGCTTAAAACGGTAAAATACCACATTTTCAGACACACTGAGATGTCTATTTCCAGTGAGTTATCCAGTTTCGGTACCATCCGTTAAATTAAGATGTATCATATATATTTGTATATATAATATATACATATATTTGCATACTATGTTTTATGGAAATGAATGGGTGTAGTGTTCGGAAAATGATCCAAATGATGGATTTCCAATATCTTTGCTTTCACTTATTGGAGGCTAACCATCAATAAACAAAAATATGATCTGGATTTCTTGCACTGGGTGACCCAAACATATCATCCAAAGTATTGGGCGCACCTTTTGGTGTCATCAAAAGAACGCATGGATTGCTTTAGGACACCCCCAAAAAAATGTCCTTAATTGATTCACTACATCTATGGTGGATTATCCATTAGGTAAACCAAAAGAATCGACTCAACAAATCCAGGCTTACTGATAGGATGTTTCATCATATCCCATTGTATCCCATTAAATCTACAATGGTGAGATTCTCATATCCCAAATATCCTCTGCTAATCAAACGTGGTGGCTGGCAGGATGTTGTTTGTGCAAATGGAGGTGTCGAGCTGGAACAATCATCAAACTAAATGGCGATTTTCAAAATGTTATGGTTCATTACCGGGTTTTACTATAATATAATTCCATCAGTCACCATTAATCATCATTTTGCATGATGAATCATCATGATTGTCCGTTGTTCACCAAAAAAACCATCACTAACAATCATTAACCATCATTGTAAATAATTACATCCCATAGTTTCTATATACATATACAAGTATATATAACCATCATTGACCCATTCTAATCCCATAAGATCCCACTATCTACCTATATCCCATATGTTCCTTCAGGTCCATTGTTCACCACTATTAACCATCGTCCATTGTGTATTAGCCGTGCATCCCTCCACGCCTGCATGCTGGGTAGAAGCCCTAGGAACAGCATCGACATCACCTGGCAGCGGCGACTCGGTGTGGTTTTTGGTTTGTACTAGTTCCTTTGCTCTCTTGCTATGCGTTTTTGCTTCGTCTGAATCGTTTCCACCCACCCCCACACCTCTCCTCCCCCTCCTTAACAACAGCAACAACAACAACAACTACTACTACTACTACTACTACTACTCCTACTCCTACTCCTACTCCTACTCCTCCTGCTGCTGCTACTGCTACTGCGAGTCCGACTCCTACTCCTACTCCCACTCCTTCCTTTTTCTCCAAGTACTTTACTATACCGGTCGTGCGGTACTAACCTGATCGACCGGTACTCATGTGCTATGCCGTCAATAGGTCTTAAGTCAGCACTTGCTACGCAAGCTGCTTCTGCTCTACGGCTCTGTCTTCGTCTCTTCTTCTTCTTTTCTATTCTGCTTCTCTCTTCGGCTTCCACCTAGGGTGCGCAGCACACTCCCTTGCGGCCACCTCTCTATGACCGGCGGGCTTGCCACGGACAGTTAAATAAACATGGATATTTCACCAACGGAGATTTCACCAACAATAATGGAGAATTTCACCAACACAGATTGATATTTGACCAACAAAAATGGAGATTTAACCAAGCAACTTTGGGGAGCTCACTCTTCAACCAGGAAAAAGTTAGGGATTCAATGGGCCCGCAGCCTGAGACATGGCCATTAAGAGATTCGGCGGCATCCCGCGACTGAGGAGAACCCACATCATGCCTTGGTACCCGGGTCATGATGTCATGACACTTTCCAAATTTATTCAGGGAAAATCTTGATAGCATGGTATCTGCAACTATGCTTGCAAACAAGTGTTGAATGAGATTTCCGAGGTGATTCAGTTGAATGAGACTTTGTTGGGTGTGTCATAGGTTTCAAAGTGGCTTCAAAGTGGTTTCAAACTTTGCCCTCCCGTAATCAAACCTGGCAATGGGAAATCCACTATTTAGTTCGATGATTTTCCCATTAAAACACACCATTTTCATGGAACAAAAAGGGTTGTCAATCTCCATGTTTGATTGCCAAAAACCTTTAACTCCATCAATCACCACCAATCATAATCACTGACCATTTCTAAGCATTATCAACTATTCATTATTGACCATCATTAATGTGGTTAAAACAATAATAAACTACCCATTTGGGAATGGTTTATAACACCTATCTATGGTGATGACTGGGGGCTGGTTTATTATTGGTTTCACCGTCATTAACCATCATTAAAAATCAACCATAACTATCCATAACATAGCCATGTCTAACCATAATAATACTATAACATTGTCAGTAATAATTTGACCATGTCATACTAGCTTAACATCATTATTAACCATCATTACTGACAACGGTGTTTTGAAACATCTCCCGCTTCAGGCGCTGGCATCCAAGACAACTGCCCGAGTAGAAGAGGCTCCATTGGATGCTTTCCTGGCGGGTCGAGGTTGGCGACGCCTAGCGAGGTTTCAGGTGGATCAGATCCAAGTTGGATGATATCAGTTGTGCTACGGTTTATCATTATAAACCGAAGTATGAACCACCTTTTATATCAAAATTGATGATAAACCCAAGCAAAAGCTACATGCAATATTAACTGAAATAGGTGGTATATACATGTCCCCACGTGGCTGGTTTATTATTGGGCCTACCGTAGGCGGCCTACCCCATTATGTTTGGATTTGATTTCCAGTACCATGGATTTTCCATCAATTTGGAATTTGAGGTGCCACTGCTTTAGGGATGACCCTGCTTGAATGTACTTCCCAGATAGCAAATGTGTCATCTATACAGCATATATCGATTTTTCCAATGGTTTTTAACCACATACCAAGTGGTATAAACACAGCTAAGACCCAATAATATTGAAGATACTGAAGTATACAGTATGTATGTATGTATGTATATATATGTATGTATGTATGTATGTATGTATGTATGTATGTATGTATGTATGTATGTATGTATGTATGTATGTATGTAATGCATGTAATGTATGTAATGTATTTAATGTATGTAATGTATGTAATGTATGTAATGTATGTAATGTATGTAATGTATGTAATGTATGTAATGTATGTAATGTATGTAATGTATGTAATGTATGTAATGTATGTAATGTATGTAATGTATGTAATGTATGTATGTATGTATGTATGTAGGTAGGTAGGTAGGTAGGTAGGTAGGTATGTAGGTAGGTATGTATGTATGTATGTATGTGTATATATATATAGATATATTTTTATACACATATTCGAACATGGTCAACTATGATCAAGTTAGTTGTGCAGCAACCCCGAAAAGTCATTCACCACTATTCAAGAAGAATTTTACTAACTAGAGTCTACGCGGGGTTCCCATATCAACTTAGTTCACTTGAACACTGGAACTGATGCCCCAGCATTGTGATTGGTAAAAATCCAACGCACCATATCCCATATGTCATATCCCAATACATTCGTTATACAACGGTTTCCCCCAAATCCCAGTAAGTGATTCACAAGCCATACTCATTTATAATTTCATACGTATATATATATATATATGTGTGTGTATAAAAAAAGATAGGGTTGAAGTAACATCCATATTAACCATGATGATTTACCGTTCTTAAACATAGTACTGCTCCATGATGTTCCCCCTTACTGGCCAAGAAAAGATATGAACATTTTTTTGGCCGCCTCCACGCCAAGGCTTTGGGACTTCAGCTGTAAATTCTTCAGTACCTGGCCAAGCTGCAGTTCGGATCCCAAGTTACGTGGCACTTCCTTGGGGAAAAACGATGTTTTTCTGAGAGATCTTGGGGATATCAAGGGATCAATATGTATATATATATATGTGTGTGTGTGTTTATGCTGGCGGACTTTTTACCGTCCAGCAAAACGCATAGATTTTGATGGGATGGGGTGGGGTGGGGCAATAACGTTCATTGGCACTTACACACATACGTGATGCTACGCCACTGCCCGTTCTTCTGCAACGTCCACACATACGTGATGCTACGCCACTGCACGTTCTTCTGCAACTTCCGCACATAGGTGATGCTACGCCACTGCGACATTCATCAAGCAACTGTCTTGATTCGACTTCGGGCCTCTTGAAGATGGAAAAGTTAAACCCTCAAGTTCGGAGACCCCTTTTTTTCCAGTCAAAATTGACGTTTCGCTATGGCGAAACGATCATTTAGTAATAAATATGCGGACGGCGAAAATTCCGCCGGGATGTTTATGTGTATATATATATATACAAACTAATAATAAATAAATGTTTAATAATAACAACAACAACAACAAAAAGAATGACTATAATAATAATAACAATAATAATACAAATAATTACAATATGTTTGTTTTAAAAAGAACATTTTTCTAAACAACAATACTCTATATATATATATCAAACCAGATCTTAATCGATATAGCTTGATATAACCGTCCGGTTGGATATATCAAATGTCTTGTTGGGAAAATGATGCTTTCGACATGCCTTAGACCATTGGGATCGGGGGGTGTCAAACAAAAAGGATAAACTACTGTGAAAGAATTCTGTGTGGAGCCACCTTCCAAAAGCCAGGAAATTGACTGACCGTTAATCGTATGTTTGAAACCAATCCTTTAGCAAGCGCAACATCGCCCAACGGAATGCTAAAGAGATCAAAGTTGCGTTTCAGAGGGTCATTCTTTGGTCTTGATTCCAAGCACATCTTGATTGCATTGCATGGGGGATTCCCTTCATTCTTAAAGATAATACTCATACTGTGTCTCAATTAAGGAATCCAGTCGAAGTGCTCTCTTGGCCAAAGAATTACCAGCTCACGCAATCAGCAAAGACTCAGACTTAGAGGATCTCAGAGGTTTGCATTAACTTCGTTACCTCTGTTCCTCTTTCCTCTTTCACCCTCTCTTTGACCCCCTTTCATCTGCTCAATTCCCTCCAAAAGAAACAGTGGGTGTGGTCGCCTAAGGACATGGACAAAAACCACTCACACAGCAAGCAGCAATGCAGCTTTCAGAGACCACCAAACAATAGGGGTTTGTCTAAAACTTGTGGATCCCATCAAAAACACATGGTTTGTCATGAGGCTCCACATTATATGAACACACAATGTTTGCTAGTTATCCCCATTTTTCTGGGGTTTTCCATCAATTTTTTCGCAGCTTCAGGAGCTGATTTGGGTCCCACACCGTTTCTCCCACTGGAGAGAAGATGTAGCAAAGCCTTGGATTTGGATCTTCAACGGCGAAGTCTACACCATAGTTGTTATGGTCAAAAAATTGTATAGTAACCCCTAAAACAATAGAATCATGACTTATCATGGTAGGATCTTACTTTCCGATCTTTTTGGGGTTTGCTTTGCTTTGTGTATTTTTTTGTTCTGGTCATCCCACCATTGGGATTACCATGGGGGGATCACCGTCACAGGAAGGTGCGACTCAAGGCCAGGTGTACCCTGGTGTTCACATCAAGATAGCGGGAACCTATGGATCTTTATCCACTCCCATATGTATATATATATAGAAAAAAACATGAAACACCGATTAAACCTTTGAGCTATCGCCAGTATCAACCCATACAAAGGCCTTGAACATCCAGAACAAATTGGAATAACTGCAAAAATCAGCTAATGAAAGTCAGGGCCTGAAGCCAGGTTCATGTCACTGACAAGCCTTGCTCGCAAGAAATGCACAATCCTTTCTATTATATATATAGTCTGTTTCTGGTCTCTATATATTTACTGTAAATATATATATATATATATGTATATAGCCTATAGTGGGACTAGTTTCCACAAAAAATATTGATCACTTTCATTTAGAACTGCTTACTTCACCCTGAGTTGCAAAAATAGGCAGGTCTCAAGTCTCAAGGTCGCAGCAGCCTTTGTGAACTCTGTGGAACAGCCCGATTCAACCAACAAGGGGTTTATTGCACTGTACAAGTGCCACATAAGGATGTGTGTATATATATATATGTTTTTTTAATACATGGCATACAATATAGGGGACCCATGTTATGCAGCCCTCTTCTCGCAACATTGACAGATCGGTTCTACCACGTGATGTCGGGATTCCAAATCCAACCATAGTTGGGTCTGATTCAGAATTATTTCTCCCCAAAAACAGCACAATTTAGAGCATGGTTCATACATGTTAGTACCCAGAATGACTATAAGCGTTATATTTGAGGGGATGAACATATACGACTACTTAGTGACCCATATTTCAGGGGGTGAACATACAGAAATCCTAGGTTTTTTTTTGTGTTTCCGGGGAGCCCCCAGGGTACTGGAGCCGCCATGACGTCGCAACCAAGTCGCGCAATCACTGCATGGATGCGGAGACAAATTCCGCGGCAGAAAGGCCTGGGATCAATGGCCATTTCAGGTACTGAGTTATTGGAGGTACTAGTACCTACCATGAACATCTATACATAAACTCATAAACAATCATAAACCCCATATTACACTATATGTTGCTGCAATTCAAACAAGAGGTTTCCAGCCCAAAAAATCATCAGATTCTAGGTGATCCGTGATCTTGGCACCAAATCCATCCTCCGCTGGCCCTCCCCGGTGGCAATGGCCCCCCACTTCATCAGCCACTGTGTCACCGCAGCACGTTCCGTCAGGCGCTGTTCCGCTTGGCAGATGCAACCTGCGCCGGGCGATGCTCACCAGGTTTTTGTTTGGATATTGTTTGGGCACCACGTAAAAATTATGTAGATGTAGATGTAGATGTACATGTTATGCTGTTGTTGTTGCTGTTGTTGTTGCTGTTGCTGCTGCTGTTGTTGCTGCAGTTTTTGTTGCTGTTGCTGTTGCTGTTGTTGTTGTTGTTCCCATTAAACAATCGGAATTGTTGCGCCAGCCTGAACGAGACTCAAGATTTAGCCATGACACATTCCATGGTTTGGTTGATGAGCCATGGGGACATTAGGGGACATTGGGTTGGGTCAAATGTTTTGTAAGGCTGGGACCTGCAAATTTTACGTTGAAAGATCAGCAATGCAGAATCAAGTTTCAAACTGCAACAAATCAATCGAGATTCAGGCAAGATGTTGCGAAGCTTAAGTTGGAACAGGTGTGTTTTCACTGGTTTTGAGGTCAACCTACTTTTTGATACAATGTGAGATTTAAGACTATAATAATGGACGAGGACCATCACTTGCAAATCAACCATAACAACGGTCAACCCTGGGTCGAAATTTGAGTACCAAGGAGCCCAGTTAAAGGGGTTTCAACCCATAGCTATCCGTCCTTTTCGCTCATATAAACATTACTACCACTGTAAAGACTCATACTCATGTTCATGTTCTCTGGTCGACAACATTCAAACTACAGCAACTCTATTCTGAACTTTGGAATCATTCCCAATTCTCCTTTAAGTGCCTCAAATGTCAAAGTGAAACATTTCTGTGCAATTCAATATTTCCACATAAGAAATGGTCACCATTTTTGGGATGATTCCCTATACGCAAATCATTGCTCTTGGGTTAGGTTCGCCAAATAATCTACTATACCCAAATTGTCGCTTGATTGATCAAATCACATATATATATATATATTGTTATTGGTTAATATCTCCAGTTTTGATAGTGTCACCCGTACTGGTGATCTGAACAAAATAAAACAAAAACAGTGAAACACTACACATTGATTGCACATTGAAAGATTGTATGTTCACGTGTCTTTTCTATATTTACTGTTCCCACAACATCCCACAACTATCCCTAATATAATCTTCTTATTTAAGGATTGGTCAAAACCTATTATTACCATAGATTGCTAAATTTTGGGGAATAAACACCCATAAACCATCTATGAGTTAGAGCACCATCCGGGTACACGCGGATTTCGACTCATGGCCATGTTACATGACATTATCTCATTAGATTCCTATTAAATCGCCATGGAATCCTCATGCAATCCCATGAAAATCTCTATAACTGTAATTTCCCTCATAGACCTTACCAAAAAAAAAACTTTACTTCGAGTTATCCCCACCATGACATCTATACGTTTTGTTACTGGCAAATCTTCTGGCATTCTATCTGACATATCTTCTGGCATTTTATTTGGCATATCTTCTGGCATTCTATCTGGTATATCTTCTGGCATTCTACCTGGCATATCTTCTGACATTCTATCTGGCAAATCTTCTGGCGTTCTATCTGGCAAACATTCTGGCACTTTATCTGGCATATCTTCTGGCATTCTTCTGACATTCTGATCTGACATATCTATTCTATCCGGCATATCTTCTGGCATATCTGCATATCTTCTGGCATTCTATCTGGCATTCTATCTATCTGGCATATCTTCTGGCATTCTATCTGACATATCTTCTGGCATTCTATCTGGCATATCTTCTGGCATATTTCTGGCATATCTTCTGGCATTCTATCTGGCAAATCTTCTGGCATTCTATCTGGCATATCTTCTGGCATTCTTCTGCATTCTATCTGGCATATCTTCTGGCATTCTATCTGGCATATCTTCTGGCATTCTATCTGGCATATCTTCTGACATTCTATCTGACATCTTTTCTGACATTCTTCCCGTTGAGGTCCGGCAGTGCCCACTGCGATCTGGAAGTCGCGGTTGAGGTCCGGCAGTGCCCACTGCGATCTGGAAGTCGCGGTTGAGGTCCGGCAGTGCCCACTGGTCCGGCAGTGCCCACTGGGATCTGGAGCGAGGAGGAGGCGGCGGGTGAGGAGGTGGAGGAGGCAGAGGAGGCGGAGGAGGCGGAGGAGGAGGAGGAGAACAGCTCTGATAAAATCTAACAACCCTCACCTGGCAGGTGGGGAATAAAATCTCTCATATACTTGGTAAATATCCCATATTTCCCCTATATTTCCCCTATCGTTCTCGAAAAAAACATCGAGGAACTCTGCAAGGTCTCGGCATCTTTGGGAATGGACGAGACCTTGGACATCGAGGCCTCGGTCCGAGTGAGTTCGCGAGAGAAGAAGTGTTGGGTTTGTGAAAGGCATCATATTAATATCTATAGTTAATGGGATGATAAATCTATAATTCATGGGACGATATATCGAAACAACTGTGTTTTAATGATGTATGTCTAATGTTATATCTATGGATAATATTTAAATCTGATAGTTAATGGTAAATAAAATCCCAACTTAGATTTATAGATAATGATATCTGTTTATATCTATTTGAAAATATCATGTAAGATAGACAATATAATATTGGGATATATTGGGTTGGAGTTGGATCCATTTTAAAATACCTTATAATGATCTTTGCGAAAAACAGTGTTTCGCGAATCTCTCGCGAACTCCATGTTTTCGCGGAACCCATGTTGGGCAACAACTCCTCTTATGAAGATTCATTCACCACCTGCCAAATCACACCAAATTATCACGGATAACTTCTTCATAGCCTTGTAAACATGCAACTAGCATCACGGAATCCCCTTCTCAGGACAGGTTGTTGCTGATGAGGCATTTGTTTTTTGCAAGGCTTACTGGGCCACTCACTCCAAAATGCACTTTGACTTTCGCCCACTCCTTCGCAAAACTTTCGCGAAAATACCCCTATCCGCAGGGGGCGCATCAGAGGAAAAGGAAACACCAGGGGCCTTGGCGTTTGGCTCTTGAAAGGCCTCACTTTTGGAAGCTTGGCTGTTGCATTTGGAGCTTGTTTCTTGAACTTCAGAAAGCAACGTTAGGCAGTAACAGCGGCAGGTGCAAAAGTGTCCTTCAAGACCATGCTATTTGGTTGTGGCGAAGCCTCACCTTCGGAAGCTTGGCTTCTACCTATGAGGGGAAGGGTAAATGTGCGGTACCATTCTCCTGCCGGACCCCCAGGCGGCAGGAGGTGGTAGCCCTAACAAGCTGTAATGTATACAATTATACAATGATAATAATTCGTAGTACACAACTCTCGCGAAACTCTTGCGAAAAAATCTTTCGCGAACTCGGAAAAAAAGCTTTCGCGAGGGTTCCTACGTAGCATGCACGGCTTTCGCAGTTAAAATTCCTTACAGGGACCTTTAGATCAATTCCCATACATAATACGTGTATATATATATGTATGTATATATATATAGTGTTTTTTAATGAGATGATATCTTAGGTTTATGGATGTTTATGGTAGATATCTAATATTAATCTATTGGTGAATGGGATGTTCGGTTAACTATAGGTGAACTTGCTGGCTCATCACAGTGGTTTCTTTATCCCACTTGTTATGGCCAGTTATGACTGGGGTGAGCTATCCACTACTAGTAGCTGAGATGAGCCACCATCTGCGGAAATCTGATTTCTTGATATCTGTTGAACTTTCGTTGATCTGGCGCTGTCTGACTTCAGGTGATTCTGGGGTGCTTCCCCTTACAAACCGCTCACTTCACGGCCAACAACCCTGGGACTGTCAGGCAAAACCAAGAAGTTGGGCTGCTGCCCAACAGAAATGGGGAGACAGCCATAAACATTTAACTTCAGAAACTGCTGGAAATCTTTCAAAAGCAGAATCACGCCAACCGTTCCATCATTTTCGGGATCGCTTTTGATTCACTTTGGGTGTTGGTATTGGTCTGTTATACATCTCCCAGAAAGTCTGGCGGTGCTCCACAAACTCAGCACCCCCAAACACCGAAATCGGTCGGTCCACCTTCATGATGTCATGGATTCGTTCCTGCACTTGGGAGAAAGGATGAGTTTGTTCGAATGAGCGGCTGAGAAAGGATGCGCGCTACTAATTCACTACTGCAATCTCTATGTCCAGTCTGGAAAGAGTGAAAACTAGATCATGATATTCAAGTTGAATACAAATTCAACCGTATATAGGAAAAAAAACGCTCAATGCATCCAACTGAAGAAAGAATAGAAGCAAACACTCGAGTCAACATTGATTTTCCAACCGGTATTCCTTCGCATACCTCATCTCAGTCGATCTCATCTTCCATAGGGTTTACATCCAGCTATATTTCCGTATCAGTATCCAGTTCATATTCCATCAGTCCATACAATTTGGCCCCTGGACATATCCATGCACCAAAAAAACCCTAATCACTCCAACCATCCTTCATCAATCCTGGGCTGGTAAATCGTAATGCCACCAGCAAAACTGGGTCGCCACTATATCTGCTGTGAGATTTTGCGTTTTTGTTTGCGAATCTTTAATTATCTTATAAGATGCAGTTATGGGGCATCGGTACTCAGTAGTCCCTTATCGATTGTGAAGGTTTTGGGAAGGTTTTGTCATTGCAGGCAGAGTTCGATGCAGCCCTCTACGTGTCGGTTCATGTGATAACATTATCTAGTACGAGGGAAAAACATAACTATTGTTCCACTTGTTGTCATATAGATGGTTTCCGGTTCAACGTGTCCCTTCAACCTAGTTGATGGGTATATGAATCACATTAAAATACATGTCAAGTTATCTCAGTTATCTCCCATTTAGTTCACCTCTTAATCATCATCCCCATGTTCGATAGTCAAAAATGGTAAATGTCAACTCCCTTTTTTAATTGTGATCGGTACTTGGATTTGCGGATCCGGAACCGCCCAAAACACAAACACATGATCGTATCCCCAGTCGTAGTGGATTTCCCATTAACACCCAGCCATCGACTCATCAAATTCAAGTTTATATATATATATATATGTATATATATATATATATATCCCCTGATACCCCATTAGATTTGGTGATATTCCCACATAATCCCAAATATCATCCGGTAATCATTGAATCAAATGACTCAAATGTGGTTGGCTCAAAATTCCTCTATAAATCTCCATGTTCGATGATTAGATTATGTTAAATCATGTGAAATCATCCTAAAACATGTTAAAAACCATTACGCTTTCTATGTTTTTCAATATGTTTTCCATCAATTGTTTTGGTCAACCCCCCCAAAAACTGCTCCAGCCGAGACCGCCGTGGCCCCCCTTCGCCCTGCCTCACTGACCTGTTGTTCCAGAAACTCCGTATCATCATCCACGTCCAGCACACGCATGTGCTGAGCCACCTGGGGGAACAGGGGATGGCACCATTGGTTGATCAGGGCTTGGTTTATAGGGCAAGACCCGGAGAAAAAACATGCGAATTTTTCTAGTTGCTTAAATAACAAATTGTTGAAGGTGTCATGTTCTTTAGCAATCCAACTCTTGTTTTGAGCAACATATATTTTGGCTGAATTCTAGAAGTAGTTACCCTAAAATGGTGGTGTTTCTGATCTATCTTCATACAAGTACTTAGAAATTTTAAAAGAGAGAGAGATATATATATATATATAGATACGGTTATATTCCACAAGGACGGCACACGACACATGTCTACTATGTTGCCAGTTTCAGGAACACTTGTAAAAAACGGACCTCAAATACTCTATGGAAACATGTGCATATCTGCATCGGTCTATATACATCAATACTGGGAGCAATCATGCTTGCATGCCTAATGCTTCAATACTGCTTGGGCGGCCTGGGTCTATGTGTTTGACCCATCCGTTTGTCTATATGATATCTAATGGTGGATTTGTCGGAAAATAGGGTAGTCCTAGGGTGGCCATACATTTGAGTATATCAAGTCCCCACATTTGGATATGATACAATTATTTTACAACTAGTAGCAAAACCTGACTAGTTGTTGAAGCTGAAGTATACCATATCGACAATTCAACATTCGAGCTTCAACACATGCTATGATTGACTGTAACCTTTTGGGTATGATATAAACCTGTATCAACCATTCTTTATTTTCTTCCCATGTCTTCCCCAAACTTCATGACCGGTTGATTAAAGATCGCCGAATCCGTGAGTGGAAAAGTAACCTTGTGCATTCGGATGCGGCTTTGTCTCAATGGTTGAAAAGCAAGGTCAACCCTGTTGGTATTGCGGTTACCAACGTGCAAGGTCAGATTGCTGAGACTGATGTGCAAGCGGCTGAAGTGATTTTTGATTATTGGCAGAGTTTCTGGAATGAAAGGGATATTCTGAACCCTCCTGTTTCTGATAGGGTCCAGGCATGTCCAGTCTATTCTTCATGGTGTGGCCCCCTTCCCTGTTCAGGTTTGGCAAACCCCTTCTGGTGTGGAGTTGTGTAGTTTAGCTGAGCTTGTGATGCCAAGGGTGCTTTTGGCCCTGATGGTATGAGCAGTCGTGAGCTGGGTCTTTTGCCGGCCGAGGCTTTTCACATGTTTTCTTTGTTGGCCACGCGTTGGCTTTGCTCCGGCGCGGTCCCTGACCACATGTGCGAGAGTCGTATGGTTTGTTTTCTGAAACCTGGCAAAATTCAAAGCGGCAACGCTGTCTCAGTTCAACATATATACGACCCATCACCGTGCTTTCTTCCTGGTGGAGGTTGTGGAGTAGTGCTTGGACCCGTGGCTTGGTGCGGAACTGGATGAGAACTCATGTTGCTCCTGAATTTGCTGTTGCTCATGCCACTTCCCCTGGTGAAGTCGTGGTGGATCTGTTAGATTCCTTGCGCCGACACGGTTATCTTATGACTTTGGATTTTTCCAAAGCATTTGATTGCTTGGATGGGATCCTAATCTTGTGAAGGTGCTCGCCACGGTATGGCAGCGTCAAAAACGTTGGGTTTCCTACCAGTCGCATACTCATCCCTTGACTCTTTCGGGTTCTTCCATGCCTTAAGGCGACCCCATGGGTCCAGTTATCATGACCCTTTGGGCGTGGCTGGGTTGGCTGCATGTTGAGCGTCAATGTCGCAGTGTTCCTCATGTCATTACTAGCACTTACGTTGATGATCGGTCCTTCGCGGTTTCCAGAGTTTGGCCGTTGTCGGAGAGGTACCATCACTAGAGTGACTGGTCTGCGTCCGTCGGGGTGTGTGAAAAGCAAGCCAAAGCTGCGTCCGTTGTCGCAGAACCACACTGCGCCGCGAGTTGCCTCAAGTTGTGCAATTTGACATTGAGTTGCTTGGTTCATGTAGCATGGTTAGCCAGCGTGGCTTGCTCCCTCGTGAACATGCCCGCGTTGATGCTTGTTCTAAGACCCTACTTACTTTGCCTGCTTGCGCTCGCCTTTTGAAAGGTACATGCGTGCTTGTAGACAATTTGCTGTTGCGAAAGTTACCTATAGTTGACTTTGTCAAAAAAGATTAAAAAGTCGTGGAGTTCGGTGCATGTTGGAAGTGGTCGCATTCGTGCTGCTTCGGTATGGTTGCGTGCTGCCTTGCTTGGCGGTGACATGCACCTTGGTGTGTTGTTCGCCATCCAACTTAAGGATTTTTCCTCGCTTGCAAAAGTGTCGTGCCTTGACTTGGTCTGCTTGTCGCGGCTCTCCTGTCCATGCCTTTGATTCTTGGTTGGCTTCGCATGGCTGGGACCGGACGGCTGAATGGTAGCGGACTCATTCTGATTTGGGCTGCCGTTTGGATCTTACTTCCGCCAGTGACATTGGTCCTTAGCACGGTCAAAACGCAGAATGCAAAACGCATGTTCCGGAACGCGCACTCCAAACGCAGCGGGGTTTAGTTTATAGTAGTTTTTGCCTCCAGAAGCCTCCCAATCCTTTTTGTTGCTCCTTGCAAAAAGGATCCGCTGTGTCACAGAGAGTTTTTCAACATTTTTTCAAAGTCTTCTTGGACCTCTGTTACACTACGATAAACTTTGTGAGAGGTCAGAACCTTTTTCTTTCAGAGAAAAAAGGATCCGGGAAGGAAACCTAACTTGCCCCACAAACCTGTTGAGGCCAGAACCTTTTTTGCTTCGGCCAAAAAAGGATCCGAAGTTGGGAAGATCAACTTTCTGGTGGCTTCATGCACCATTTTGAGCCCATAAGAGCTCTCAAACTCCTTTTTTATCTGGGGGAAAAAGGTCTCAGTGTCCAGGCCCAGGAAATACATTAACATTGGATTATTGGAAAAAGGATCCACTCAGAACGCGCGTTCCGGAACACGAGTTTTTAAAACGCGCGTTCCGAACGGAACACCAAACAGAACCGAAGGAACATGCTAAGCCAGCGCCAGCATGTTGTTCGAGATGTTTGGCGTGTTTGGTGCTTGCGTCGTCACATGGCGTCTGAGCGACGGGATGCTCAGCTTGACTGCTTTCATGATGCTGCTGGATATTTTCATCGGATTGAATGGCATGCTACTCGTAAGTTTGCCGCTTCCTGTGCGGAAGCAAGGACTTTTGCTTGTGGTGCCATGTTCTCTCCTGCTGCTCTTGGTGGTCGGATGCCTCATCGTCCTTCTACCATGTGCATTTGGGATGGTTGCACTGAGCTTGGCACGTTTGATCATATTATTGCATGGGAGTGTCCTCGTCGCTCTTGTAATATACCTAAACCAGCCGAGTTTTTGTCTTCTCGGTATGGTTGGGTCGTTGCAACTCAAGTTTGTGACATTGATGCTGTGCATGGTTGGTTGGCTGATGTGCAAGAGACTCTTTGGTCCCTTGTCCATCCATGACTTGTGCTTGTTTGTATGTTGGTCCTAGTTTCCTTCTGATTTATTGGTCTTGCCCACTTGCACTCCCTTTGGGGTTGCCTTGCCTTCGTGGGCTTCCCCTCTGGGTTTGGCTTGGTTTGTTTGGGTCTTTGCCCCCTTGGTTTTCTTTTTGCGGTATTGGTTGGTTTTTCGCTGGGCTGTTTGCACCTTTGGTGTGGTCTGGGTGCCTTGGCATCCCGACGCCATGGAGTCGTTTGTTCCCGTTGGGCCTTTGCTCTCGGTCTTCATGGCGTGCTTTCGTGGTGGGCTGCTGCTGCTGCTGCCGTGGCCGCCCCCTCGCTCTGCGCTGTCTATTTGGGGGCAGTTCAGATCAAAGTTCACACTCTTCCCCAATCTTCCCCACATATTCGCCAGGCAGCGATGGATGTGGAGGACATGCGCCGGAAGCGGTTGTTCTCGCGATGGGCCAGCTCACGCTGGACTCCTTCACGACCTGGCGTTAAAAAAATGAAAAATAATGGAGGGAAGAATCATCCAACTACCTTTAAATAGGGTAAACGTATATATTCTATTTATTTTGAGTATTCTAAAGTTATATATATATATATATATATATATAGTATAGCGTATATCCAGCTCGCAAATGATCACTATATACATATATTCTATTATTCTATTTATACTGTGGCATGCAATGGTATAATATAATAATAATTATATATATATATATACTATTATCATTATTACTACTATTGTTATTATTATCATTACTATTATGTGGGTGGTATATTATATCCATATAGTCCGGGTGGTATATTTTATCGACAAATTTTGTATAGAATGGTATATATGTATATGTATGGTATAATTTATAATGCAATTTTTCCCATGGAATGGAATTGCATCTTTTGAGCTAGGCATCTTCTGCCCCCCCCCCCCAAAAAAAAAAAGGCGGATTCCAGAAATGGCTGTCAAAGGCCCCCCAGTGAACATCCAGAAAGCTTGTAAATAGATGTTCATCCCCTCAAATATGGCAATATGGCAATATGGTACTGATATTAGTGATAGATCTATTATAAGGAGGTTTCCTGAAATAGGGGTACCACCAAATCATGAATTTTAATTGTATTTTCCATTTCGATAAACCATCCAACTATGGGGCTACCCCATCTATGGAAACCCCTATATAATATCGTATATACAGATATATATATATATACATATATATATATATACATATATATATGTGATGAGTTTTGATCCATCCCCAACTGATGGGACAGAAATCGTTGCACCTGCGACTTGTGCCCAAAGGTGGTTCAAGCGATCTGTGTCCTTCTCCTCTGCGCGCAACGTGTCACTGAATCGTGCGTCCCTTTAGATGTGAGGCTCCCAAGATAGCTACGTTGGCTATGCTTCTAAGATTACTGTCTGGTTTATAGTAGATATGTCTTATATTGTCTTATAGTCTAGTTAGATGGGTTTATGTGACGTGTAAAAACCAACTTGGAACTGGGCGGGGGCCACATTGACCAAGTTGGATGGACATCAGCTCGTATCATAACCCAGGATATACTTTGACGCACTTGATGGATGTAATCACTGGCTTAGAGACTCGTTACAATGTCAGGCTATCATCAACATCAAAATCAAAGACTTTTATTAACTTGGATTGGTGCAGATCTTCGTGGAGAAAAATCAAGGCAGACCAAATTGACACACCATCTTTTAGGATTTTCGGGGCCACAATTCAGAGTTATCTCTGAAAGCATCTGCCCGGACAAATTAGGTTCACTGATTGGCCTTTTCAAGCCAGAAATCCATATCCACCGTGCCCATTGGGTATCATCTCACAGGGTAAAATCGAACGTACTTTTTCAACAAAAAGTGCCACAACACGAAACAAACAATAAGAAATGATGACTATAGTTAGTTTAAAAGTTTTAAGATTCTTTGTGGTTCAAATGAACGCACCACTGCAAATGTCGACGCCAGCTCCAGCAGCTTTTCAGCCTTAAAGTGCGTCAGGGCAAAATGATATGCCTCCGGCAGGGAGCTATGGAGACAACTTGAACCTGGCTATGTCTGCAAGATTCATAGCTCACATTCATCCAATACAATCCACGTTTACAATCGGTTCGGAACGGCCAAGGTTTTGTTCCAAAGTGGTCCCCATCTTGTACATTTTGAAAAGCAACTGTATATGTAATGCTGTAAAATCATGGCAATAACCACGTATTAAAATTGTATGCATAAATAAATAAATATATATATATATATCTAATTATATATATAAATATACCTATGGAGTCAAACACTGTCTGAGAAGGTACTAGGAATATATAAATATACCTATGGAGTCAAACACTGTCTGAGTCAACCCCCTAAATCATACCCCAAGTACTTCCCAAGAAGGCACTAGGATCCATAGGGTAGACATATAAATATATATATATATGTGGGCTATTGTATAACCTTTGACGGAGTGGGATTCCCCTCAATTAATGTACTGTACCACTCAGTAAGGCTCGTAGTCACAGCCACCCACTTTTTCACAGAAGATTTTCGAGAAGTGGGTGTGGTTCACAAGAAACATTCCATAGAAAATATAGGTTTCTGGCACTACCATCGAATACCCTCAGGCAACCAACATTGACATTGGAAAAAACATGCGATTTTCGATGGCAAAAAAAAAACTACGCATGATTCATCCCAGGCCATCACCAATGAAATCGTCCACAACTTAGATTTGCTTATCACCACCCAGCCCCAAAAAAACCCTAGATACCCCAAATGGTTTTGTCTGAAAAGAAGGTACAGGTATCCCTTCTTTTCTCCTCTTCTTTTCATTTTTCCTATGAAACTTGCCATAACTTAGGGGTGCTAATAGGCCATTTTCAGACACACCCAAATATAATACACTACTTTCTATATCCCAACTATATCACCATCATTTCCCTGATATTCAAATGTCTGGCTGAACAAAATCCACAAAGTGGTGGTGGAAAAGGCCTCCCCATGGGCCATGGGCCTATCTCAGCAACCTCGCCTCCAGCAGGTTTTCGCGCCAGATGATGAAGGGAAAGGTCGCCTTTGTGGCTGCCTTGGCCATCTGCCAATACTGCGGCTCCTTGGAAGGGCTGGCAGGGCTGCAGCTGGTGGTCAAAACAAGAAATGGGGGAGTTATCCAATTATGTGTTGGTTTCAGAGAACTTAGAGAATCAAATACAGGTTTCTCGCAAATCTCTCCCTTTTCCGATTCCGGAAGGATTGACATGCCGAGTGGATTGGGTACAGTGATAGTGACCTATCCACATCAATGATCCATCCATTGAGGCCAAGCGTCCGGTAGGTCCAAGGCATGGTCGATGGCGCAATAGAAAGCTTCCAGCAGCATCTGTGGGGAGTCAGCGTTCTGCTGGCGAAAGTAGACACCTCCAGAGCTTCGTCCCCTGTTCAGGTCGATGGATTACTTCATAGTCTCGGGAAATGGATGGGATGGGTACCTCAAACACGGTCCTTTATGTTTCTGAGAAAATTATGATGTCTGTGTGTGCGTTCTTTTTTTTGTGAATGATACTTTCTATATCACCGGTCTAGGTTAAACATTTCCATCTTGTGATGGTTGTGGTTTATTTACATCCACACGGCAGACTTACTACACGGCAATTCACTAGTCATCGTGAGCGTGGATTGCATACTTTCTTACAAGTAGCCGTAGCCCCTAAATATCCCGATTTTTTCCGGGAAAGTCCCAGGGTGCCATTGTTGATAGGTTTCTGTGTGTTGACAACTCCAGCAAAGCTTTAGATTGGACATATGAATGTTTGTGTTGGACAACTAAAGACATATAACTAATCTAAAACTATAGATGGTTTACTTGCAACTATATCTACAAATATATCTATATATAGTATATGTGAGGAAGAACACATTATACAATCCCATATGCCACATTACTTTCCTGCGAGGGTTGAAAAGCATCCCCTATAACACCACTATGACTACTATATAACATAACATATCCTGAAAAAATGCTACAGTACATGTTTTTGGATAAAGATCCATTCTTGGGGGTCAGTGGGGTCCTAGGCATAATAGCAAACAAATACTTGGAAGCGCAATTCATACTAAAATACTGGCAATTTACTGTTTATCTGGGGGTTGCTATAAGTATCTTATGATATGTTACAGCTGTCAGGCCTCAAAAGTCTGGAATATTGAGTATCTATTAATGTTTCATCCACTTTACTATACATGATGTTGTGGTTCATCAATTCATATCACACATAATCAATCCCATCTTACTGGGAGTTGGTTTACCTCCAATTAACGATACATCTACCATCACAGCCAAGCGGCCAAGCGTCAGAAATGTTCACCAGCTTCATGGCAAAATCCACTTAAAATCTCGTGTTCCATCATTAAGTCCGCTATCAAATAAACTTACCCTCTGGTAATTTAACGTGGCTATTGAAAATGGCCCATCAATAGTTGATTTACCTATTAAAGATGGTAATGTTCCATAGCTATGGGCCATGTTCTATCAAATAGTTGAGTTACCTGGTAAACAAACAAAAAACTATGGAAAATCACCATTTCTAATGGGAAAATCCACTATAACTGGTCATTTTCAATAGCTATGTTAGTTTACCAGGCCGGGTAGTTTGCAACTGTCCGCCCGATTTGTCGATCAAGAAATCCCAGCCAAAATCTGTGGGTAAAACAATGCCATAAACCATCCCCCAGTCATCAAAAAATACCAGTGGTATAATATGTTTAACATTTCCTAAAATGGGTGGTTTATAGAATGATAACTAGTATTTACTATGGTTTATACAGTTCCCTAAAATCGGTGGTTTATGGCCGACTTTTCCATAAATATATTTGGAACATGGGAGATTACCAGTAAATAATTAAATATATGTGGTATGGTATGTTTACCATTCCCTCAAAATGGGTGGTTGCTATATATATATATATATACATATAACTGGGTAAATTATAATAATTCACCTAAAATAAGGCAATTTTGGGATGATTCCCCTTATTAACCATGATTCTGGTGAGGGAGAACAGTGAGGTCGTTGTAATATATTATATATATATTATCCCTGGGCGTCAATGTTGAAGTTTACCTCCTACGCGGACAATGTTGATGTTTGGGTTGGTTAAATGCGTAGGTAAACATCAACATTGGACTTTCAGGGTGATTTTTATGTATATATATATAATTATATATCTATTTATAAATCTATTTTTAAATATATATATATAATATAAATAAAAAACACTCCGAGTCATGGGTGGTTTATGACACGCCTGGCATCTTGCCCAGGCCGCCGATGGCGCAGCCCACCGAGGGCACGGCCAGCAGGCCGAACTCCACATCCACATAGCCTGGCTCGTGTTAGGAGAAAAACATGGGGATTGACACAGCAAAAAATGGAGAGTTACCCAACAAAAAAGGTGGAAACATGGGGATTTACCGGTAAACATGGGGATTTAGGGTTGATTTATACTGTCTAAGTTGGAGCAACCAAGTAGGGTAACGGCTGGATATTTATCGTACTTTATTGTGCAGTAGATATATCAAAGTAGTTTTTGATGTTGTATATAGAGTTACAAACCAACTTATATCAAATCTTAAACCCAATCAAATGGTGGTTATTAACTAGTACATCACCACCACAAACCCAACAATGGACATGAAATAAACCAACGTAGCAAATGACCTGGGGCACTACCTTGTGGTGAATCCACTGAATCCCTCCATTACACAGGACAACCATCTGATAAACATCCATGAAAAGGACGTACCTAGGTTTAGGTGGATTGATGTGGATTGTCTTGCTGAGATTTGGGGCAGACCATGCCTTAAGAATGTTTATATAAAAATCAAAATAATCACAGGGCGGGTTAATCATCATTGAGTCTGAAACAAGCAATAAAGTTGGCCCGATATCCGGGCAAATCGAAGCAGCCCAAAAAATAAAATAAATTGTCTTCACTCATCATCAAAAACAATCAGCAAATAATTCATCACTGCAATCCAATGCATCACACAATTTTCATTTGTTTATCAACTACAGTATGAAGATCTGCCGGAGTCCGGAGTTCATTATTTTCTATCATTTAACGGTTTATATGCTACAACAAACCGTACTGTTTCACAATCTTACTGTTTACTATGATTTCCATGGGTATGAGGGTTTTACAAACCTCAACGAAGTTGGTCGATCATTTGTTACGTGTGGCGTTGTGACTCTTCATAGTGCAAACGACGCAAGAGTTTCCAGAGTGATGAAACGTGGCATTTGAACTTTGACCCAGTTTCAACAGGAAGCATCAAGCAATCAATGGGGGATTGTCCCTTGCTATACTGATCTAACGCACATGGAATCCCCCCAAAAAAACATAGGTTGAAATGTTGAAAAAATGATTTGGACATGTTTGGAAGATGGATTATTTCATTGAACATCACCATTTACGTGAACGGTTTTGGACAAAACCTGGGATATCCCGATGGAAACATGGCAGCTAACTGTGAACAGCCCAGGGTTAGCAAACACCGTTCCGGTTTCAATTCTTAAGCTCAAAACGGCAAATCAAATCAAATAGTCACATTGAATATTTTTTGAAAGCCCTGCCATAAAATAAAGGTATGTGATAGTGATCGTGTCCAAACTTGACGATGTATACACCAGAGCACCCAAGATGTTGAACTTGTGCCCAAGCTCTTCACCGGTCGGGAAATGAGTTGCGTGTACCCAATCGTCGACCAGGCCACTGCCATCGTTGGGTCTCGTTTGCACCTTCAAACCCTTCAAGCCACGTGCTGAACAAAACCATTCCTGCAAGGAAACAACAAAATCACATGGACATGAACATTCAAAATATGTAATGTTAGTAAAGCAAAAATAAACCAACCATATGTTGATGGTCTACGCCGCCCATTTATGGCAAATTTGTTGGTGGTGGATCCTATTGCTGTACTAACATTATGTACAACGTTGTAGTAAAGACCTTGTGTTTGGTTACTGATGTCCACCAGTGTTTTTGCAAGGTAAAAACTTCAAATCACCTGGCCCAAAGGACCACATGTTTTTTTTTGTGCTGGTTTATCCATGTATGAACATTAAACTTATAAAAAATCATCAATTTGACTAGAAAAATATAAATTATTATCCATTTATGAATATTATCATTGTTTTTTTTCCATTTATTGTTGTGTGATGCTGTGTGTGTGTGTGCGGAATGCTTTTTTTGGGACCATAGGATCTTCCAGCTCAGGGATCAAAGATGACCGAACAAAATGGTTTGTAGTAAACAGGTTATATACCAAGCAACATGACGCACGTCTCTAATGTCTGGTCAGTGGTTTCATAAACAACCAATAATTGTGTTAATACCATTACTGCCTGTTAAATGACTGACTCGCAAATCTTAAGGAAAGTAAAACTATAACATGAAACATGTCCGCTATCAATAGAATTACCATCTGGTTATGGACAATCACCATTTTTAATAGGTAAACCATCTATTTCTATGGGCCATCTATACCATGGCTAAGTTAAATAAGCAGAGGGTATGTGTCTTGATGTGCTGGTGAATTTCCCCTTGTTGATGGTGAACTCACCATGTTTGCTGCTTCACCGTCCCAGCGCACCGAAGGGTTCGGAGCACGAAGGCGTCAAACAGAGATGCGCGCCGCGCCGGAGGTCGTTGGGCAGCCGGAAGAATTCGGTGCACACGAACAAACGGCCTGCCAAAACTGGTGACGTCCCAGAATTTCATGGGAAAATGATGGTCCTAATGACGAATCATTGATAATATGGCGAATTCGTTGGCCCAAGGGGATTGCGGCCCATATCAGTATATGTTGAAACAACATGACTTTCTTCCGGCAAACGTGGCAATGGAAAATCACCCATGGCCATAGATATGTGTTTGATCCCATCAAAACCTGCATTTACAAGGGGATTTCGCACAGATTTCCGCCCAGTTTGAGTAGCAAAGGGTAAGTCCAAACCATTGAGCTTACCAAGTCGCTTCAAAACTACGGTAACTGGCTGTTGGTTGCGTCCTTCCTCAACACCTCGGCACGGATGGCCAAGAAAAAAATACCTGCCATGTATTCCATACCGTTTGTTGTTAAGTACATCCACTTATATCCCATTTTAACCCGCAAACACGGTTGGGAAAACAGACCCATTGCATAGTGAAACAACATATTACAACAAGATATTGGTGAATCCCAATTCTCTGGTGATCATCCAGCACAAAAAATGGTGAAACTAAGGAAATCTGTTGCGATCCGTGGATGATCCTGCAAGTGACGAATCCTGAATTCTTAATTTGGTTTGGAATCCCTAAAGCTATTGTTACAATCCCAATTTGTTTGTAGTTGTTTGACCCCTATAGCTATTCTATGGTTGTATCTAGGCATTTGCCCAACCATGAAACAAACCATATTTTGGTTTGATACGAGTGGCATCGTTTTTGTGAGAGCCAGCGATGTCATTCAAGTTAATTTTGGCACAAGGCCGTGAACAACAAACACAATCCCAATAATTATCACAGTATCACTATTATAATATCTTATCCTATTATGAAATCATTATAATTAATCATATGGGCAAAATCATCCCATTCAATATCCCCATGGCTATTGTGAAAACAAAAAATAACCATTAAAAATGTGTATTCTCTATATATATATATTACTTGCAATATCAGAATGTTGGTTTGTCTGAGAATAGTACTCATTTATACAAACCACTTCATTTTCCCCATTGAAACGCCATGTTGGGGTACTCCATTTTCAGACAAACCCAAAGATCATATATCATTATATCCTATCATACCCCAACAAAAATCTTATATGATGGTTGGTAACTATGCCATGTTTTTGTTGGTTCAATACCTATTATCTCTTTGTTGCATGGTTTATTCCTACACTGACCATCCACTCGTCCGGAACCCACCTTTGAAGAGCGGCATCAGCGGCGCCAGGAGCTCTTGTGCGTAGAGGCCAAATGCGTCATCTGGCGGACCTGCGAATGAGGCGTCATCTGAAGTAAAGCAAAACACCTTCATTTTTTTCACATAGGCCACACGCATAAACAAACGTATTACATGTGCTTGTATATGTATGTGTATGTATATTATACTGTATATATGAATGAACATGCCTATAGATACATCTGACATGCATCACAAATAATTATGTAAAACACACAACAACATATAGGAACACATTGTAAGTTGCTGTCATTTTTATATATTCACATATATATATAATATATATATATATATATTTGGACACGCCCTTGTACATGTCCATGTTCGTCAACTTCAGCGTTCCTTTAGCGGCAAATGGTCAGTTCTTGCCTGCAAGGATCATCTGCACCTCACGTCGACTCTTCAGGATGTCCTGCCAGCATGTGCCAGCATTGTTTTGAAGAGTGCTCTCTGGGAATCAAACCCATTGAATCATCGATGATGAGCCGCATTTTCCAGGATATAAGGTTCATTTTGCTTTGCCGGAAAACAGCCCACCGGAAACCATGCAGAAACCATTGTCTTTGAGGATCATGCCACCTCAAACATCGAGAATCACCCTGGTCAAAACATCCGCATTTCCCGGAGTTTAGGGGTGGACAAACCCACCACAAACCAGGAGAACAATGCACGAACAACCACCTTTCGACACATCAATATGGAGGATCAATGATGCATCAGCAATTGCATTGTGCGTTCATGTGCAGCTCATAAACAGCCCCAAGACATTCAATTTCCAACTAGGGCCAGGTGTAGGAATATTGCAACTGCGCGGTCAATCCTTGACTGACACATGTATATATATATATATACATACATACATACATACGTACATACATACATACATACATACATACATACATACATTACATACGTACATACATACATACATACATACATACATACATACATACACATACATACACATACATACATACATACATACATACATACATACATACATACATACATACATACATACATACATACATACATACATACATACATACACACATACATGATGATAACTGGTTGGTGGTTTTATATAACCAGCTTGAAAAATATTAGTCAATGGGAAGGATTATCCCATATATTATGGAAAAAGTTTGAAACCACCAGCCAGATAAATGTATAGGTGCAAGTAGGTGCATAATACAGAAACAAGAAAAATACAGTGACAAAAAATCTATCGGTCAGACATTGATGCTCCTCAGTTGAGCGAAATACCGCACAACCGCCTCTAAAATACAGTTCTTCCATGCTCGTCACGATTCCCAAAAAAATGTCTGAGAACTGCATCTCGGCTGCATCCCAACTAGTTTCCATCTACTAGTAGCTGTTGGGATTGGTGTGTAGATGTTGGTCATGCTTAGTAGTTCTCCGTTTCACTTCGTGGTAGCTGGGGAAATCGTTGGGCACATAGTGATCTGTCAGTCTGCTGAAGCAACCATGATTGAGGAACCGCCGGACATTTATTGGGGTACCTCTTAGCACCGGTGCGCCCAGAGTTATTGGTAGCCATTTGGAGATCTATTTTACAGCACATCCATTTTTATCAGAAATTACGTGAGACGGCGGCGCTTGCGAGTACCGCTGACATCTGCAAGTCTAGCCGCTGGATTTGCACGGCAAAGTGGAACCAACAACTCTCCGTCAGGAAAGACCACTTGAAGATTTTGGAGGGGAACATTCAATTTACATGAAATGCGCTTGTAGCTGTCCCACACCAAGTCAGACCCGCGTGCATCCAAACGTAAAATCTCCTCTCCAGCCACACTGTAGCATGTCAGTACCTCTGCATCATGCTCACCCAAAAAATCCAGCTGCAATATTCTAGGTTTACAAGTTGTCAGGCAAGCTGCAATGTACCAATGTCCTGGATCTGGGGACGGAATGTCACATCGTCCAGTTGAATTCTTTCCACAAGCAATAACACGGCCATCACTTTGGAGAAGCACTGTGTGCTGAGAGCCTGCAGACACCTGGGTATACACAATACCCGGACCCAAAGGTGGAATATTGCATTGTCCATCATGATTGTGCCCAAAAGCTACGGCCACGCCATCACTTCGGAGAAGGACTGTGTGATTCTGACCAGCTGCAATCTGGGTGTAAGACATGCCTTCATCCAAAGGCGGAATGTTGCATTCTCCATCAAGAACCCTGCGCACGCCACAGCGATGCCATCACTTCGCAAAAGGACTGTATGACTCAAGCCTGCAGAAACGTCTGTGTATGTCAATCCTTGATTCAAAGGCGGAATGTTGCATTCTCCACTATAATTGCTTCCGCAAGCTACAGCACTCCCATCACTGCGCAGCAGCACTGTGTGACTTTCCCCTGCAGAAACATGAGTGTATTTGAGTCCTTCGTCCAATGGTGGAATGTTGCACTGTCCATCATCATTATATCCACGAGCAACAACACTTCCATCACTTCGGAGAAGCAATGTGTGACCACCCCCCGCGCAAACCTGGGTGTATGTCATTCCTTCATCCAAAGGTGGTATGACGCACGCTTCATAATCACATGCTCCGCAAGATACAACACGGCCATCACTGCGCCGAAACAGCGTATGACTGTCGCCAGCGGAGACACCGGTATATCTAACTCCTTCCTCCAGAGGTGGAATATCGCACTGTCCATCAATATTAAAACCGCAAGCTACGACATCTCCATGACTCAGCAAAAGTATTGTGTGACAGTAGCCCGCCGAAACTTGGGTGTATCTCATTTCTTCATCCAACCGTGGGATGTTGCATTGTCCGTCAATGTTAGCCCCGCACGCCACAGCGATTCCATCATTTCGAACAAGTACTGTATGATAACTGCCTGCAGAGACATGTGTATACGACATTCCATCGTTTAACGGCGGAATATTGCATTGACCGCTGCTGTTGCTCCCAACTGCCACAGCATTGACATCACTTTGCAGAAACACTGTGTGAAGGCAGCCTCCAGAAGCCTGGGTATATGATACTTTGTCGTTTAATAGTGGAATATTGCATTGTCCATGAAAATTATCGCCAAATGCTACAGCATGACCATCACTTCGGACAAGAACTGTGTGCGAGGCGCCTGCAGAAATTTGTGTGTACGAAACTCCCTCATCCAATTCTGGAATGTCGCATTGTCCGTAGATGTTGTCTCCGCAAGCCACGGCACGGCCATCAGCTCGCAAAAGCACTGTGTGATGGTAGCCTGCAGCGACGCGGATATATTTCATTCCTTCATCCAAAGGTGGAATATTGCATTGTCTGTAGCCGTTGTAGCCGTTGTATCCAAAAGCCACAGCGCTGCCATCACTACGCAGAAGAATCGTATGACTGTCACCAGCAGAGGCATGGATATATTTGATCCCATCATCCAAAAGTGGAATGCTACACTGTCCGTAATAGTCAAAGCCACAGGCCACAGCATTGCCATCACTGCGCAGAAGAATTGTGTGACAGCCGCCCGCAGCAACGTGGGTGTATATCAATCCTTCAGGCAAAGGTGGAATGTTGCACTGTCCATGATCATTCAACCCACGAGACACCACAGTGCCATCATCGCTTTGGAGAAGCACTGTGTGGGAATTTCCTGCCGCAACCATTGCAGAAAGGTTACTCTACCTATATAGATGGGGCGCAGTATGAGTCAAAATTGCTTACCACCCCGACCACCTCTTGAAAGAATGGATGCCAGATGAATGTCCTGAAAATGAGAATCCTTGAGGTTTATCTGAAGAAGAGGATTCGGGTTAATCATCATCACATATCCCTATATAGCAAGTGTCATAAATTGTTGAGCTGCACCTCTTGAGCCATGTTATTGGGATTTCTCGGGCATAGAAACATTGTATAGTACAGTACATGGATGGCAGGGGTGTTATGTATTATCTCATGGTATGTTCATACAAATCGGAATCTGTGTTGGTGAAAACAACTCATTTCTATTGTGGAATAATGCCTCCGTCGTCGCTTGAACTACCCCGGATCTGGTGGGTAGCAAACCCTTCTGATGAGTTTTTTGAATGGGGAGTTGACTCCGATTCTGGTGGGATGCGTTGCAAAGTAAATGTAGCAAAGTCATCCAAGATCCCATGCTCATCTAATTACTCAGCAAATATTTAATCAACAGACGACCTGGTTGATCTAAGAATCTTGCAGTTGTCATCTGGACAAAGAATTGTAAACCCAATGAGGACTGGCTCTTCGGGTATGGTGTCAAATGTTTTTCGAGTCAAATGTTCTTCGAAATGCGGTACGCTTACAGTTTTTATTTTTGTATATATCCAATTCCTGTGTTTACCTATTTCGCAAACTTAAAACAAGCAAACATGCGATGTTTTCTCTTATTTAAATCGGATTAAATCGGAACATCTCCGAACCATGATGTGTATTAAAGCTGGAGGATGTAAGATCCCTCTAGGCTGCCACGCAATGATCCCAGGCTTCCCATGGTGCTAGTTTTTGCTCACGACGCCCCTACCGGCCCTGGGGAATATAACACTTTTTGCTGTGCCTGTCAGGCTTGTTCACGTCGCTTCAAGTTTTTGTGGTGTCGCTTTGCCCGTTAGTTAGAAATATTGCACGTCAGTTAGAAGTATTGCCCGTTAGTTAGAAATATTGCACGTCAGTTAGAAGTATTGCCCGTTAGTTAGAAGTATTGCACGTCAGTTAGAAGTATTGCCCGTTAGTTAGAAGTATTGCACGTCAGTTAGAAGTATTGCCCGTTAGTTAGAAGTATTGCCCGTTAGTTATAGATGTATTGCCCGTTAGTTAGAACTTGTGCACGAAGGATAGTGTGATTTTTTTGGGGAACCGGGTGGGGTGGGGGGGGGTGGGGGGGTGGTGGGGCAAGGGGTACGCTGTAACATGCCAGACGCTCTTGATGCTACGCTGCAACATGTCTCTTGTCACTTGCCAGACGCTCTTGATGCTACGCTGCAACCTGTCTCTTTTTGTTTCTACGTTCAAGTAAGTCCTTGGGCCGAAAATGTTTTCAGGTCAGTCATGTCAAAATGGAATTTACGCGTAAAACGCGTAAACGCGGACACAAGACGCATGGCACGCAGTGCATTGACAAGAAATGGTCAGCCTTGAAACAGTATATCCCAAAGGAACTGTGTTCTAAGACGCCCAATGGACTGCTGAATGAAAAAATTGCCGAGTATGTGTACAGTTTTGTCTGGCCATCCAATACACTTGGAAAGCACCAGCTCAAAGACTTAGGAAAGTTAGCGCGCAAGACTTGGACTGCCTGAGCTGTTCTCCATGTCGGATGTCGTATGTCTACACGCTTGTTACGAAACATTCCAGTTTTTTTGCGTTTATATAGGAATTCAAATTCATGATTAAACGCATTGAAAATACGACTTAACACACACAAAACACTGTAAAACGCAGACGAAAACAAATGGGCAGACCAAGAAAACGCTGTGAGGGTCATGCGACACACAAAAATCAGCGAATGAAGAGGTGAAAAAACAGCAGGGCCGTTACAGGCGGCGTGACCTAGTTTTTATCTACCTACCTACGTGAGGTGTGCTCCCCCCAGCTATGTTTGTTGGTTTATAACCTCCGCATGAGACTCTGGGGATGGTGACTATCATCGGGTTTACGAGATATCCGCAGTATAAATCAACTGTAAATTCCCATGTTTGTTGGTTAAATTCCCATGTGTGTTGGTTAAATGACCATGTTCCACCATGTTTGCTGTGTATGCGCCAAGGGCCCCCACCTTCGTCAGCATGGCGATGTGATCCACGCCCTTTTGCTTCACCCATCGCCCGATAAAAATCAAAATCTTGGCACCAGGGTCCTGCGTGGCGTCGCATTCCATCTTGGCGTTTTGCTTCGGGGTGCTTTTTTGGGGGATTGATTTAGGTAAATATAGAATAATATATATATATAATAATAATTTAATAAAATTCAATAATTATGTCTATATATATATAATTATGTATATATATAAATATATTATTGTGATTAATTATGTATACTACATATATATATATATATAAATATGATATGTATATATATATATGATATGTATATATATATATGTTATGTATATATATATATGTTATATATATATTATGTATATATATAAAGATTATGTATATATATATATTATGTGTATATATATATATACATGTTATGTATATATATATATATATGATGTCAAGATGGAACCCCTTCATCTGGATGATTTGTTTTTTTCAGAGTATCTAAACAACCTCAAGGTTCCCAACATATAAAGCACCTTTGTGTTGGGTCGCCTTTGTCAGTCGTTCTGTTGCTAGCAGTTCAGGTGCACCCATGTTCACAGGACCCGTTGAACGGATGGACCGGTTGGTTGTCGTTCATATCAAACAATGAACATGTAAATATACAGTAGTAATTACTATCATCTACTATAAATATAGGAATTACTACCATCTATGAGTACCATTATATCTTATATATCTCACATAAAATATGTACATATATGGTTATTTCATGATTACCAGTCTTTGTTTGGGTGCCACGATATTTCCCATCTTCACTGGGATATACTACCAAACATCCATTCGTACTAGAAAAAAACCATGGTTTCGTACTAGTTTTCATGAAAACGCATGAAACATGGCAAATCGTTCAAATTTTGTCAAAATAGTGATCTGCGTATCGTTTCTTGATGCGTATATTATATTTTTAAGGGCACCAAGCATAAACAGACAGAAACACATAACACAGCTCGAGCGCAATTTTGCGCAACTCGAGCGCAATTTGAAAAAGTAGTACACTTTGCAAAACATATCAAAAAATCACCAGCAAGATCGTTTACTTTTTTGAAACGCGACCACTTTTTTTGTGAAACGTCATCAAAATTGTTGAAACCACAACTTTTCAATTCGTCTCACTTTCTAGATGGATGTCCAGGACGTCCAGGACTAGCCATTTTGGGGTGACCCTCTGGTAATGCAACTTCATTGTTTGTTGATTAAATGATTAAAAACATGGAGATTTCCTGATTTCTTATTCAACTGGATGCCCCTTCCCATGCTTGGGTTGGGAAATAGTCCCAGTGTATGGTTCATATCCCTCTGTTCTTCTTGGATACCACCCTCCGTATGTTCTTGTAAACAGTTGGTCAATGGGTGAAAGACTCGTCAAACCTATGTACATCTCCATTTTTGCTGGTTCCATTCCCGCATGTTTGATGGTTAATTTTCCAGAGTTTAAGCCACACATTTGCAGGACACCCACAAACAAATGATGGGGAAACACATGTTTTCAATCATTTGTTTTGTCTATCCATGGGTCCATTCTTTCCCCATTCAATCCCCATTTTCTACTTGGAGGATCGTCCCACTTAG
This sequence comes from Cladocopium goreaui, assembly GCA_947184155.2. Taxonomy (NCBI): domain Eukaryota; class Dinophyceae; order Suessiales; family Symbiodiniaceae; genus Cladocopium; species Cladocopium goreaui. The sequence continues at coordinate 628,513 of CAMXCT020000480.1, read as the reverse complement.
TAGCTGGTGGGGTGAACCACCAGGTAATGGTTCAGCAAAAAAACTTGGTGAAAGCCACACATGTGGAGATTTCCAATCCATGGGGTACCTCGAAATCATCAATTTTCAAAGGGTTTTCCATTCTAAACTCTAAACCAACTATTTTGGGGATCCCCCATTTATGGATACCCCGGGGCCTGGGCCCCCCTTATTTTGATACATTGTGACCGTCCTGATCCAATTCGCAATGTTTCTGCAAGGCGGATTTAGCTTCGAACCGCATCTTGCAGAGCTTCTCAATGCCTACAGCTGAAAGGATAGACTTGGAAAAGAATCACCGATTGAAATTCCAGATATTAAAGTGGATATAAGACTATAATTATTAGATGTTATTAGGGTTATATCCCGACTTATGGGCTTGATAATCCATGGCCAACCTTAGATGCCCTGCGAAAAATGGCAGATTCTTAGCTGGTGAACGTAGATAATCCCAATGCCAAAAGACTTTTAAGGATCAAACGACCCATCTAAGATTGACCTAGATATGAGTAAACACTTACCCATAGGATCCATGTATGGTATATATATATATATATGCCAACATTTGGGGTATATTGATGGTAAATGTTACCATAGATAGCATACATGGATCCTATGGGTTAGTATTTGTCTCAATTGAAATCTCCAGATTATATGGAATCCGGCATCTGTTCTTGTTTCCAAAACCATACAAAATGGTCGTTTCTCTACACTTGGGGTACCACGTACCGTGGTTTCCCGAAATGACCAACAATTTTCAGGCCATGGGTCTGGGACCCACGGATATTTGGTAACATCTAAAAACCTCCCAATGTGAAGTATCATGACCCATATATATATATATATACATAAGCCGTATTCCAAACACTTCATGATTTGTACCTCGTGTTTACATGACTTTCTAGTGCTCTTGGCCTGAATGCAAATGATGACATATGTTTTTGTCCACTACAGGGATGAGACAATGGATGGTTTGGTCGGTGCATAGCACTTATGATATATAATACATATATTTAACACGCGTTCTGTGGTCCCAAACACTTGATATCATCACCTACATCCATCATGCTTTCTCAACCATGGTTGAACCTGAAAAACATGCAGACTTGAACCATGATTTCCCCCCAGGTATAGCCAGGAGTGAAGATTGAAAATGGTGGATTTGCCCAGCAAAAAAAAACTGATATCAATACTATGTCAATCCAATATGTAATTAGACTCGTTTTCAATATATATGTATCAAATGATACCATAATATGATACCAATATGATATCAATATGTCAATCTATTAACATTCAATTATGTCAATTGGAGAATGGTCATTGTCACCTTGATATGTCAATCCAATGATCACCATTATCCAATACCATCCAATTGTACTGCACATGGCCATGTCTTGGGGACCAACCCTGAGAAAAACTACCCATCCTATCATGGAAATCCCGTTATATCATGTTATATATACATATGTATATATATAAATATGTATATACCACAACACATAGCCATAAAATAATCCTAAAAGGCTGGGCCATCCAGTTAGAAGTTGGTAAACAAAGCTCCATGAAAACGATCATCGTAGTTACCATAAACCAGTAACTATATGGTTATTTGCACAAACTTAGCCATTGTAACATTTGTTACTCATCTAAAAACCCATGACGGATCCATGGTGCTGGTATATATGCTAACATGACTGGGGTATATTGATGGGATCCATGGAGCACCATATAGAGCAGCACCGTGGATCCTACGGGAAATACCATCTGGTGACGAACAGTTTGCCATGGAAAATCACCATGCTATTAATAGGTAAACCATCTATTTCTATGGGCCATCTATACCATGACTACGTTAGTCATAACCAGAGGGTAATAAAACAAATAAACGATGTTTGTTGATCAAATCACCCAGTCCAAACCTGAGGCTCCCTGATCTTCTGCTGGATCCGTGGCGTTGTCCAAGGGCAAAATGTTGGGAAGGCCTTTGAAGAGCATCCGTTCACCTTGGACCCGGAATCGCCCCGTTGGATCAAAATAAAAGGACATAACCATGAACAATGGTGATTCAATGGTGAATTACTGGGATATGATGGGGATCCAATATGATAATAATTATATGATATACTTATATATATATATAGATATCCTCAACTATCAACTACCTGGGGGTGCCGGTTAGAGGTTATTTTTGGTCATTTTTAGTTATTTTTATGAGTATAACCATGAGTTCAACCCCATAAGTCGGAATATGGGGCCCCTATAACTATAGTTACATATCCACTTATAACTGGATATGAAATGAGTACGTAGACCCTCCAGTTGTAGCCGTTAAAATGTGAAATAATGTTAGGAAGACACTAGTAAACCATCTTCAATTTCACCATAAATGGGTATAAAGTGCTATAAACTATGAATCCCTGGGTGATTTATTTATAGAAAAAATTGGCATTAGCAGCATCATTAGCATTCATTGCTATACAAGATTGAGAAACATATATAATGAAATATTGTTTTTTTCAATGGGTACTTGGAGGGTCCATGTTCCCATGAACTCTCCGGTGTCCTCAAACATGACTGGCTGGGAAATCCCCGAACCAAATAGAGGTAATCATGAAAATAAATGGGGAAAATTCCGGCAAGCCAGGTTTGATTACTGAGGGTAAATGGGAACCTATGGGAACCTATACCCTCCCAGGACCTACAAGAATTGGTACTTACCCCATCATTTAAGTACTTTTCTTCATGACGGAGGGCTCTAAGAACATGGAAAATGGGGGAGTATTTTGTCCACAAATGGAAACAATGAACAAATCATAAAGTATTGTCTTAAGAATGGGGGATTCACCTTTTGTTGTTCAGGTAAACATACCTCAGAATTTATGGGACTTTTGACATCGACAACTCTATAAAATTCTGCACATATTGAATAATCATGGATATCAGTCATGACGCCAACAAAATATGACGATAACTGATAACAACTGGTTGTTTAAACAATTAAACAGGGATTTTACCCTTAAAGATGAGGGAGTTCCAAAGTTCAACAGAAAGGCATTCACCCAACTCAGGAATACTCAGGAATTTCACGATGCAGTGGCTATGACTCACTGCATTGTCATAAACAAAAACTGCTTGAGGATGGGATTTCCAGCTGATTTTTGCTTCAACTTGGGCGACTAAAACATGTTAGTTATTTGCATTAGATAGAGCAATAAATTCCGAAAGAAACAAGATGTTAGTTCAATGGATAATGTATAAATATATATTTAAATATACATACACATGCATGTATATGTAGGTAGTGGCAGGGAGGTAGTCACGTAGATTTCTCATATAGACATGTATTGACTGCGACATTACCGCGCTGCCCTTTCCTTTAGAAAAACCGCCCAGCCACGCTTGAGATCTGCTGCGTAGTTGGCGGAGACCGCACAAACACCGTGGCCATTTTGCAGTTCCTTGATGTAGGCGATGCCCGCCTGCCGTGAAGCGATGACGTTGGAAAGACCGCCTGCGGATTTTCGTTGGCTCTTTTTGTTTTGCTCGAATAGACATACAAGATTATGTATATATATAATTATACATGATCCGCTGTCAAAATCTATTGTCGATGCTTGGTACGAAAACCTAGGTTATCGCTTTTTTGGGGGCCCTATCGCTTTACAGTGTTTTGTTCAAGTCAACATTAAATAATTAAAAATGCAGCGGAATTGGCTTCTCCGATTCAAATCTCTAAACTGCTGGGAATGGATTACGGGGCGCTCGTTGTCTTCGTGTTTGCAACCATGTCGGGGAGCTATCTAAGCACATTCCTAGACTCTTTCCTAAGGAAGGACATTTATTACAAACTCAACTCTGAACTTAGTTAAGAGCAATGGTTCCCAACGGTTATAAGATCACTAATTCTATGTACTATATATCCTAATATTGATGATATTATAAACATATATGTTGTGCATTTGCAGACACACCAACCTATGTATATATATATGTGCATATCAGCAAGATAACGTTTGTCACACAATATACTGACTATTTGTGTTTTATAAGGAGAAACCTGATGGATCATCGGAGTACCCAACCGATGGTTTGCTGCAATAAGGGATTCAAACATGGCAGCATCATTCACCAACCAAGCAGGATGTACCAGGCTGGTACCCGGATTGCCCAGTGATGATGATAATCCCCCGTAAAGGACAAGACAAGCTCCCTACAATCATCAACAGAAATTTGCTATATACCAAGTTAATGATCTTATATACGTGTATATATACATATCTAAAACCAACATGAACCAATGAAAACTGCGAAAGGTTTCAACCAGAGAGCATCAAAACAACCTCGCCTTCAGCATGTTGAAGCGCCCCTCGAACATCACATATTTCCGGATGGCCCTGATCTTCAAGTTAAACACCAGACCTTCGCCGACCGGGTTTGAATACATCCATTTTATGGCAATTCAAATGGGGAACATGCTGATGGCTTATGTTTGTTGATTTATATCTAAACCCCAATAGCGGTAGATAGAATCAACTATAAACCACCAATGTGTAACTATATATATATATATTTCTTATATTACTATAACCCCAATAACTGTTCAATAATTCAAAAAATAAAGAAACAAAACACACATATATATATGATTACCGCAAACCCTGGTGAAATCTATACCAAATAAACTTAGCGTTTTTTCGCTCCCTGGGACATCGCCAGTGGCTTCCTGAGATGGAATCCTGTTGCAGTTGATCATTGGGAGAACCATGTCGATTTTGTGTATCTGGTTGGTGGTTGACCTACCCCTCTGAACAATATGAGTTCGTCAATGGGAAGGATGACATCCCATATAGTAGGGAAAAGAAAACATGTTCCAAACCACAAACCAGGTATATTTGTACATGATATATGATATATATATATAATATCGTATGATGCATAATTATATTAGCAAATCAATGTAAAAACAGGGCTTCTTAATCCAAGGTTGAGCTTGTTGAAAACCATTCCTGAGCTTGCAATGTAATTGGGTCAAAAACCATGGCACCGAGTATATGATCCAGTAAACCATTCATGAATAGACTAGATATGGATGTTCGTCTGTTTTATACCACAATCCACTTTGCCCGGGTTGCATGAGTTTCATGTTGACTTAGTCACAGTGTCACAAACCTCTGCAGCTCATCTGCCCATGGTATGGGGTGGGATTGCCAGGTCAATACAGCTAAGAAGAGAATGGGTTCAAGATGGGTATGGGTGAACGCCCTGGTACTCTGGTGTAGCCCCCAAAATGGCTGGTTTATAGCCTTATAGCTGCATATTCATCATTATTCATCCCCAGGCATTCACATGCGAGAACAAGAGATTCTGAATGGCTTTGAACCATCTCACAAATATCCCACGTCAGCTCATCAGCCAAACTCGTCCCATAATAATTCCAAGAAACTAAGACGCCGCATGGGAGGTGTCGTCTTCCAGAAGCGGTCGTTGATGAAGTCCGTCTCAATAACACCTCGCTCGCACGCTCGGCCCGCGATATTTCAAGACTGAGTCTCAGCGCCAAAAGCATGGACCCCTGCAGGTACCATTCACCATTTAGCATCATTTAGCCAGATATTGAATGGATTTTACTCTCCCGTAAATTGAAAGAGATATGGGAAATCCATGGAAATCTATGAAAATCCAATGTTTCCAAATCATTTCCAAGGGAAAACCATGACTTTCCATAGATTTTCACGGGTACCTTTATCCAGCGTCCCAGCATAGGTCGCAAGTTGAGCCACCCATGTAGTCCGCGTTGTGCAAGACCAGGATCATGGGGATTGGTTTCTCCTGGAGCATCCCATGACTGAACAGCCGCATGGTCAGCATGACAATTACCCTCTGGTTATTTAACATAGCCATGGAAAACTGCCCATTTATAGATGGTTTACCTATTAACAATTGTGATTTTCCATGGCTATGTTAAATAACCAGATGGTAGATACAATGAGGGGGGTACTCCTCCAATAGTCATTTCATCTAATATTTAGTCATGAACAACAACCGTTTGGGGTTTATGAATCCAGGGTTGACATTACATTGATATTGACATGGATGAAAGAAACGATATCAGCTAGGAATGATTATTCAATATCAAGGAACATTCAATTGCATGGTTTTGTTTTATGGGGTGATATTGATAGGACATGGATTCCTCTGACATGTCGAAGAACGAGAAGAGCACATGGTCAAGTTACTGAAAATGGGACGAATGTGGTATGGTCATCCATCCAATAATAGGAATCCTGATATGTACTAGGTATATACATACGTCCCTGTTGACGGGTTGTTGACCATGACCCAATATGGGCAATTTACCCCAGCTTTGACCATGGTATGATCATACATGGAATACAAAGAACAACATGAGGAGGACATTGCTCAATTTCAAAGGTATTTAATGAGATTGGTGCATTTAACGAGGTCTCAAACATCAACTGCCAACGAAGCCACAAAGGATGGCGCTCCCAGCTCCCCGCATGGCCTGCAAATAAAGTGGCGCCAGCGCCGCATGATAGTCCATGCAGTGGTACACGTCCGGTTCCAACATCCTCACGCGTTTTGGCTATGTCAGAGGCCCGGTTCAAGGTGTGCATATTATACTAAATATAATATATATATATATAAATATAACATAAGATATACATATATGATATACATATATTAAGTTATTATTATATTTGTATATGAATAAATATAAACATATTATATATTTCAAAAAATACTTATAATATAATATTTTTAAGTATATATACATTAATTATATATAGTAGCAATCATATATATATAAAAACATTTATACATATATATATATATATATATAAGAAAGAAAACCATATGGTATAATCTGATATGATATAGTGTGATATAATGTGATATAATATAAAATAAAATATAATATAATATAATATAATATATAATATATAATAGAATATATAATATAAAATATATAATATATAATATATAAAATATAATATATAATATATAATATATAAAAATAAATAAATAATATATAATATACAATAATAAAATACAATATAATATATTATAATAAAATTCAATATATTATAATATATAATATACTATAATAAAATACAATATAAAAATATAATATCATAAAATATAATACAATATAATACATTATAATATAGTAAACAATATAAAATATAATATAATATATAAGGAGGTTTCCTGAAATGGGGGTGCCCTCAGTTATCATCCATTTTAGATTGGGATGTCCCATGATAAAACATCCATTTTCTGGTAACCCCATTTATGGAAACCCCCTATATATATTTATATATACATATATATATATACTGTAACTATGGAATCAGCAAATCTTGAAAACACACACACACACGTTTAATCCTTTATTCATAAACTCCGTTTCAGTGTCATTTGGGTCGGGGAGGTCGTAGATCTCGTGCTAAACCCATTCGGGAGTCCACAATGGTCCAACGCTTCCCTTAGATATTTGCTGGGAAACAACGCAGTATCAAACTACCGAAACCAGTGAGCTGAGAATATGGCCCAAACACCGGATATTTGACATAATTTTGGAAAGTAAACGTCTTTGAAAGAAAAATCATGGAAAATGGTGCCATGGCTTCTATAGTCATGTAACAAATGCCCAACGGTTATGAACCCTCTATAGTGCCTCATCAAAAAATGAAGCAATGGATGCTCATCCCGAATTTCATGAGTAAGCGATGATCACGAGTTCACATTGAGTATCCGCATTCATGATCGGTTAAATCACGATGAACATTAACAAGAATGTATATATATATATATATGTATATATATATTGTACTACTCATAGATAGTTGTGGATATCTCTATAAATCAACACAACCATTTGTCATTGGTTGTACTGTTGCATTAAACCATCCCCCTCCAAAAAAATGCTGGTAGATTCCCATGATACCCTCTGCTAAACTAACATAGATTGTGAATCACCATGTTCGATATGCAAATATCAAGGGCATTCAAGGGCTGATTTTCCACAGCTACGGTAGTTTATTGGAGGGCAATTTCCATCACTATCCCCATGTTTGTTGATCCGATCCCATAAAACACCATGAAAATCCCATCGCGAAAATCTCATCATTCTGTCCCCACATCGCAATGCCATCGCGTCCTCATCAGCGCTGCCACTGACTGATTCCACAGCGAGAAGTAGCGCAAGACACGGATCTTGGTCATGGGGCACCTAGGAAGCAGCGCTTCAGCACCAAGCAGTCAGGGCTAAGGAGTTACACTGAAAGTCATTTGTTGTGGATTAATAGTATATACTAGAATTGCGTTAATGATACACATCTACTTAGTCTATCATCCAGTCCATAAATTATATATACTACATACATTATACGTCATGATATATATATATACTTATATGATTGTGTATATATGTATGTATATGAGATGCAGATGCAACCTAACATGCAACAAGTTGGACCTCGTGGCAAACATTCAAAATGTCCCCCGCATTTAAGTCACTGAACGGGTGCTTCAACACATCAGCGGTGTTCAAAACACTCTGCCCGTCATTCCAATTATATAAGCCTGCCCGATTCCCATGGTGGAAGATGATGCTGAATTTGAATATATTGGACAGATTTGGATCATTGGCAATAGTACAATCCGACATCATAGTCAAGCAACAGGGGGGTTGAACACTGCTCAATCAGATTTAATGTGGGTTTATGTGCCCCTACAATCAGCTATCAACAGGGGCTTAGCTCACTGGAGCATGATACCAAGGACCCCTCGATCTTCAAATCAAAGCATTGCCACAATCGTTGGTTAGCCAAAATTCTGGTCTGGGTATTACCCCATACGCACTGTTTGTTTATGTTGCTGTTATGTGAAGAACGTGTATTGTTCAGGAATTACAGACTATGTGTATATATATATATACATCATACATATGGAGCATATATAAATATATAGTTATATATATAGTTATGAACTTAATTAAATATTTATGCATCTTATGCAGGGCTTGCTAAGAATTTGCCCTGCGAACATGCAGAGTGGAATCCCTCAAAGAATGGTTTCTTTCATGTAGAAAGCTAGCAGTCTCGAATTTTGGAAACCTGAGTTTCGCTTTTTCCCACTCATGTTTTTCCATGTTCCACTTTGGAGGCAAATAGTTGGAAGCAACAAATATACAAACATCGGGTGTGGATTTATTCAGGCCCCTGGTTGCGACATTCTGGCACTCTCATCATCTGTTGTAGTTATGTGTTGATGAACTATGCATTTTGTTGGCTGAGTCTTCACTGTTGGTTTGCATACATCTATCCTTTTTTAGGCAATATTAATGCATTTCTGTTGGTTCAATCCACATGATGTTTGCCGGCTTCTCTTCTAAAAGGAAGGGTCAAATTTGCAGTCGCGTGAATTAAATCGAGATTCTTTCCAAATTCTTCGTGTAAGGAATGGTCGCAAAAACATTTATCGTAGAAATGGCCCAAAAATCGGTATCTTCAATTCCAATGAATTATCATCAGGACCATATGGGTTTTTCTGAAAATTATCCAACAATCTAAGAGTCTAAGGGGTAAATGCTAATAGTTTTCCGTTTTCCTGTAAAAACTCGTATCTTCTGGGTATCCCCATTTCCAGACACACCTATACAGGTAGCTGCGCTGCCAAGATTCGGATAGGGAGAAGTTTTCACTCGCTCGGTGAACAGCTCATGGTCAAGCAAGTACCTCCGGAATGCTGGATCTGGAAATTGCGATTCAAACATGGTGTTCCAGCCAAAAAAGAAAGTGCAAAAGGACCTTCCAATTCCAACCTTAATTTCAATGAAGTAAATTGGGGAATTTCATCATCTTTACTTTTAAACATTAGCAGATTTGATATACATATATATCTATATATACACATAAATAAATAAATAAATAAATATATATATATAAATACATATGCATACATATATGTACAAAGCAAACTTATAGTTTTGTGGATGCCAATGGCATCATAGATTCCAAAAGACATTCCGCATAAATCCAACACCTGCAAGATGCTACTTCAAAGCCAAAAGACAGTGGGAGTGTAGCTTGGTCGGACAATTGTCGCGCGTGCTGAACAATGAAGTTACCCTCTGGTAAACAAACAGTGCTTGCTGGGAAACCGCATTTATATCAACGAGGCCTTCATTTACATTTACGTGATTTCCCAGCTTGCCATGTTTGAGCACACCGGAGAGGAACATGTTGCAGGAACAAGTATAGCAACCAGCCACCAACAGTGATCGCTAGGCCAGCATCTCTGGGACATTGGGCCAACAGTACGGGGGATCATCATCCAATCGCTGCCATGAGTCAATATTTATATGGGGATTTCCATGGGGGATCCCCAAAAACAGGTGCGTGTATTTCATGGAAAATCCCAATCTAAAATGGATGATCTACACACATATTCATTGGATTGGAACTTCACAATCCGTCAATAGCAACATTGATGTAACTTGTAGTGAAGTGACGTCAAATTGTACCTATTGAACACTTCGAAAAGGTAATGTTGGATTATAAAATACAACTCATCTCTTCCATCCCGGACACATCCGTCATCCGCCTAAAGTAGATTCACGGACCTTGCAGAAAATCCTTGCTAAACTGGGAACCATTTTGAAAGTTTATTGTAAATCTACGCCAGGATGACAAAATATAACATATACATACATATATATATATTAGAAAATATAATATATATATTATATAAATGAATATATATATATATATATTATAAAATAGTATATATATATATTAAATATATATATATATTTAAATAATATCACATTTTTCATAAATGGAGGTTCCCAAAAATCATCAAAAATCCAAGTAAATCTTCCATACCGTTGGATTGACTCACTGTTGCACCACTGGCCCGCCACGGCTTCCGCCACTTTTCACCCACTCGATGGGTACGAGATCACGCGGAGATGTGCCCAGCGTGGAACGTTGGACATACCGCAAAACAGGAGCTACGCAGGTGGAGAGTCCTATCCTTCCATGGGTTTGGTTACTATAACTGGGGTAGCCGTTGGGGATCAAAACGGCGAAAGAAAAATAGGGACCTCTAGAAACATGATCATGTCCAGTAGGAACATCACCTTTGAAGCCCTTCTTTTGGGCTTCCATGTTGGCTCTATTGGAATTTGACCTGTGGAATCCTGGACATTCCCCACATGATAGCGGGTTGCTTCACTATGCAGTTGGATGGGTGATCCATCGTGGTAGCAAACGACACAACCTGGCAGGCTCCGACAGGACATGTCTAGATATTGCTGTATATAGGAGTATATTTATATATAGTCAAATCTTAGTCAAATGTATATTCTGTCTATAATTCAAAATATACACGACTCTCAAGTGCCAGGTTACATTAAAAAACAAAAGTTGTGAGATCCAGGACATCATGCATAAAGTTTCTGTCCTTGACCAAGTCCACCAGCTGCGGACTATCTTGTTAAAGCATTTCTATTGTTTTGCGGACGTCCATGCCATGCGCCACAGAAAACCGGTGACACAGCTGCTTTGTGCAGAATTAGGCAGACTCGTCTGGAGAAAGGCGAACGCCAAACAGCAATTTCTGTTGCGGTTATAATACTCAATACCTTGCAAACTAGCATAGCTATGGAAAATCACCATTATTTTATCATTAAATCAGCTATAAATGGGCCATCTATACCATGGACAATTTGAAAGTCTACACCTTAGCCCGGTACGATTTCTACATCCTGTTGCTGCCCCATGCTCAATGTATCCAGCATTGGGCTATATTAGGCTGGTTGAAAGGACATGTCGGCGGTGGTTCCGTCTTTGTCATCAACATACAACACAGATTCGCCGTTCGAAGCTTCGCATGAAATGTCTACGAACAGTGTCGCCACAAATCAGCCACATGTAGCTGACCACACCATGCATGAATGCAGGTATTAAAGCTCACACAAGATGGTTTATAGTACAAAGAGAAGAGGCCTCAACTGCCTTTATTTTTTTTACATATTATATATATATATATATATATGTAAAGATCACTTTGGGCTATGAAGTCAATTTCCCTGGCTTTTAATAAAGATCTCCCCATTGCTGCGCTATCAACCAAGAGGATATTGTAAGGTCGCTTCACCATTTTCCAGTCAGCCGCCCGGTGGCAGCGGCAGACCATCCATTGTTGGTATATCTACCAACGGTTGAGTGATGTTTCGGGCACATGTAAATGAACATCGTCAAGCACCATGGATCATAAGTTTTTTTTTTGCGTGTTAGCCTGCCACAAGTGGTTTTACCTTGTCACTGGGTACGACTAGAAACACACACACATGCATATTAATATATATATATATAATAATAGTAAAAATGATGATTAAAAAATGATAATCATAAAATAATAACATTATATATATATATATATATATATACGTATATTATACGTATATAATACTCTATGGATCCAAGTTCCCCTTCTTTCACAGAATAGGATCCATACGGATCAATAGTAAGGCTTGCCATTGTTTTAGTCAGATTTTAACAACTTCCATCTCGGGAGGGTTTGCTATTTTCAAAACTATCTGCCAGAAGCGCCACAGAAATTGCCATCGAACATGTGACCTGGAGTTTTTGTGACATCCCTGGACTTCGAAACATAGGGAAGAATGCGCTTTTTAGTGCAAATATATATATATATATATGTGTGTATGTGGGTTTGTCTGAACATGGGAAGAAAGCAACATCTCCTGGTTGGATAAATTTTGTTCCTTCCTAAAAAGGATAAACAGAGGCTACACATTGGGTCTAATTTCTGCCATGGTTGGACAGCACCTCGTGTTTCAGCTAGACCTTTATAGAATATGGTGAATTCGCCAATAGGAGGGGAGGTGTGCCCCCTGACAACTCACTGCACAACGGGGGTCTCTGCATGAGCTATGGTCGCACAATAGTTTCCCAACGTGGGGGTCCTTTAAATTCTATGCCACAAACTGATGTAATTCTCTTGGCACGAACACTATTCTTCCCCGTTTGAGAAATACCAAGGTTACCAGGTTACCAATGTCTCGGGTTTGTGTCGGTGCACTGGCTTTGAGCATATGATGCACAACGCTCTTATTGCCGCATTTTGTGGTCAAAATTGAGACACCCCGGGCCAACATTGTTTAATACACAAAATAACACCACTCCGTGCTTGCTGAGCTTTGCCATTTTGACCGACACATGGATGCGTTCGGATGCGTTCGGTGCTTTCAACCAATCCCAAAGAAAAGATACACACAACTTGTCTGAATCATTCCAAACCAGGACCGTAAGAAACAATCAAATGACCAATCAAACCCAAGCATGGGAGATGAAGGATTTATTTGACGCAGAAAGATCTATATGGCTTCAATCCAATGGGTCTGGCTACCCAAAAGGGGCCATTTCTGCTGTGCAACCCCGTGTCTTGTTACATATTGCCAGCTAGAAACCATAATCTATGGATGAACATCCTTCCACTCAGATGCTACCGCCACAGAATCGGCTTGTGTTGCGCGTTCGGCACGTGCAGGAATCGCTCAGTGATGGGTTTCCGCAGTTCACGATTTCACTATCAACTTTCATGATGGATTGAGGATTCCTCGCTGGTTAACATGGCAGTTCTTGAACATGTTCTGAAGGGACATGTCATGGACAAATGAAGCACTATGTGATTCTTGGGTTTCTGGAGGTTGTCCCATTTTGACCGATTTCACTGACCATGATGAAAAGTGCAAAGATCTGCATGCATATTGATGAACTGTATTCAGTACTTCGACGTGTCATTCGTGAGAAAGTGTTTGCAGTACCCTCTGGTAAACAAACATAGCTATTGAAAATAGCCAGTTATAGTGGATTTACCCCCCAAAAAAAGTGATTTTCCATAGTGATGTAAACGTTTACCAAAGGGTAAACCTGGGTTTCCTCTATGCTGGGCACTGGATTCCATTGACCATATTGACCCTTGAGAACTGGAGGCCCAAAAACCCTAAGCGGAAACCGCTAGGCGAAAATACGTTTTGAGCAACAGCAATAGCTGGCACAGGGGATGTGCGAGGACTCAGGTCAGGATAGAACATGGATAAACATGGTATGGTATTCATAGCCACTATATAAATAGATATATATATATTATATTATATTATGTTAGTTGTGCCCCATCATATTAAATATCCAATATCACCAATAACTGGCCCCAAAAAGACTAGACCCAATACTAAACCAGTGTTTCTCGGAGGATGGAAGGGATTACGTACCATTAGAATCATTAGAGTCTTAGGATACAGTATGCCAGGAAAAAATGCCTTGCCGATTGGTGGGCTTCAGGCTTGTATTGTTTGACATGGCAGCTGGGGCAGCCATCCCAATGAGTGGTTCAACGTATCCATTTCAATATTCTCAATGCATGTCGAAAACAACCTGAGTTTGTCAAGCCTGAATGATACATGCAAAACGGTCATTTAAATCTTGATAATCTTAAGGATGATGATGAACCATGAGATTCGGGGTACCTCACGACAAGGGACAATGCCACTTGGGTTTCCTACAAAATCACTGGACTCCCAACTGCCCAGTACTCCTACCACAAAAGGTTGGAGCGCCCCCTGAACAAGAGTGTATGGTGAACCTCTTCACAAGGCCTTACTCTGGGGAATAGCTAACCCTAACTAACCATAGCTACCCCATGGGGAATAGAAAACAACCAACAGAAATTCTACAATGATTTACAATTATAAATCAGCAATTATCTACTGTACAGTACCAGACCATGAAATACCATGGATACAGCGGCTGAAAGTTATCACTCTCTGTGTGTCATGATTGTCCAGCTGTCTACCCTGTTTTGTATGTTTGTCCACAGCTCCAATCAGATTCAATCATGGTGACATTTGTTTTCAAACCAAAACAGCCTACAAATTCAGATGCTCGGCTGCATTGCTCGCAATCCCAGGAGTTCCCAGGCACAAAAATCACCTGGCGCCTGGTGGTTGCCAAAGGTCCAAGCTTGGCAGCTTGGCTGCTGGATGGTTTCCATGGGAAAATCCATGGAGATGGAGGATTGATGAGGATCGTATCGCCATGACTTAGGAAACCTCCAAGTTTAACTTCTACCTTCAAGTTGTATGAATTTACCAATCACCTTGGAGTCTTGTCTGAAGGGCTTATGGTATAAACTCCTGACTTCGGAGGGGGTAGGTACCTGGAAAAGGGATAGTTTACTGACATCGCCAGAATGTGTGGCCCACAGTCATAATCTCTGCCTCGTAAAATCACAGTCAGTGAGTTGTTAAGAACCCATATGGGTACACGGGTACATCCACATATAACTGAGTTAGATTCCGATTACTACTCATTACCGGTGACTATATAACTGGGATGCACATCTAAATACTTTGATTGGGACAGTCAGGCCCACAGCACTTCATTTTTGTTTTGATTTCCGGATTCTAGAACCCTCCAAGCATACTGGTCTTGGAACACTTACAATAGTCACTCTGGAAGTGCAACAAACGCATCTGTCATCATCGGTTCCTGTCATGTCCGGGAAAAATCGATGCAATGCTCAGCCAGCCTCCAGACACTCGAAGCGTGGGGAGGGAACTGGAGGTGTGTACCCTGGACCATCCTGGACCTAGACCCTCAAATTTGATGTTAATTTGTCCTCCCGAGAATACTTAGCCAATCTTAACCATGCCTGTTCCATGGGTTTGGAAGATTGTCTGTCTCTCCCAATCACTGAATAGTCTAAATAGAAATGAACTGTGCTGTACCCCGAAACGTCAGGTGCTGGGCAGCTGCAGTTTCTCTATCAATTTCATACTCCAACAACGAGCAAACATGACCTGATTCCGGGATTCATGCTGGTTCTGACAGAATAAGGCCCCAAGCACAACCAAAATCATCGTCGAGCCGAGTTGGGATGAAGAATTCCGACCAGAATCGCCCGCGCCTTTGCTGCTTCGCTGTTGGGTGACAGAGGCTCCTGATGCAGAATCTGGAAATCCCAGGGAAAGTTTAAAGCAGCTATATCTGACAGCAGCTCACCAACCAGGGTACTAAGTGGTGATTCCCTATGTTTGGTTGCTAAAATTCACATCTTGTCTTGTTACGTCCATTTTGTTTTTACCAACGCACAGTTGTAGCAACCCACAAAATAGAGAGAAACGTAAAATCCTACTAAAGTAGTGGCGCTGCATTTTTCTAATTACTGTATATGCTTTGAGGTTTCTATAACCTACGGGTCGATTTATAATTGGATGGAGGGTATATATCACCCATACAATACATACAGTAGTAGCAATAGAATAATGACACAAACAAGAAAACACCAACAATAATACTAACAACACTACCACTAATGATACAGTTTTCACAACAAAAAATGAATTTGGTATGTACTATATTGTATATAACATAAACAAATCCATCCCATTCCAATGATATATCCCCATGAATTTCCCTGAAAAAAATCAACACAAACGTGCCGTGACCTGCACGAAGGTCCCGGTTGGGTCCCGAAGGTCCTGGTTGGACATCATGGCCATGAACTCATGGAAATCGATTTCGCCATCGCCATTGGCGTCCAATTCCTCCATGATTTGGTTCACCTCTTGTCTTTTCTCCGGCGCGCTGGGATGCCAGATTCATGTCCGAGTGGAAGAAACAGCTTTAGTTGATGTTAGTTGTCTATGATATACGTTTATGATGTCATTTGTAAAATAATTCTTATATACATATATAATGCGTAATATTTATGTCAATCATGATATTGATTGAGCACAGCTACTTCGTATGCCGATATGATTGACAAAAATGAAACGAACCTCTGGTAGCTTGTACTATCAATATCTGCTTAGTGGTTTCAACCCTCATGAAAGCCAGGCGTGTTTGTCTTTGGGGCTTTATCATATCAAGTAGGATTCGTTTCACTCAGCAATATTTACTGTTTGAAACCGTCATTGGAAACACGATTGAACATACATATATGACTTCGTCTGAACATCGGGAGTACCCTCCTGTTGACTGATATGGGGAAACCCACCATCATTATCCGAACGGGAAACTGTCGGTTTTCCACATCTATGTTAGTTTCCCCCAGGGTATATTGTAAACATATTGGAGGTTGGTGCCACGCATGCAACAAACGTTCTAACCTGTATCTAGCCAATCGGGTTCATATTCGCAGGGAGCCTTCCAAATAGTGCAAGAAAAAAGGCGATGATACCAGCAACCGCTTAAAAAATGTTAGCAAATGACCAGTCCTTGAGATGGAAAGGATGATGGTGATACTAGTTCAATTGGAACCTCAGTATGTCGTGAATCTATGCAAAAATTGGGTACAGAATAGGATGTCAACTCTGATACTCAAATTATGTTCGCTTGTCACAATACTCTTTGGATCTCTTTGGGTTTCTCAGCAACTTGGGTCTTATTTTCCCAGGTAGGGAAAGTCAGACATAGATTGGATAGAGTCCATCGGCCACACAGAAATGACTCTTCCTCATATGACATCCCAAACACAAAAAATACAAAAGTTGGTAAATATCAAATTGTTTCTATTTGTTTATCATATATACATATAAATATCCCATTAATTATCCCATTCTCCCTATAAATCCCCCACTTTATCCCATTCAATCTGGCAAAAACATCGCCTCCTCCGGCTCCAACTTCCCAAGCAAATAGCCTCGCCAAACGGTCAGAGATTAGGGTGTCGTCATTTTTTTAAGTTTTACCCAGCAAAAACTGATGGAAAAATACGAAAACAAATACCAATATTTATCCAATCCATGTAAAAAAATAGTCAACAGAAATGGTGGTTTAACCAATGAAACATGCAGTTTTGACCAATGAAAATGGGGATGCAACTCCTATATTACTACATATATGTGTGTATATATATATTTATACATTTATATATGTATAATATGTCAATATAAATATATATATATATATCATATTATACATATGTATATATATAGAAAAGATATAAAATTAATGATACCTATATATATAATTAATGATAATTATGTAATTTTAAATATATAATTATACAAATATATGTATATATATAATTAATTCATAGTTGTAAATATAATTATCTAAAATATAATATATATATATAAATGCATTAAATAGAATTACATATATATTTAAATATACAATATACAAATATATATATGTATATAAAGTACAATTATATAATTCACAAATTTACATTTATCTAAAATCACATATATATATATAAACATATGTATATGATATATATATATATATAAACATGATATGTATATGATATATATATATATATGTTCCCCTTGTGATATATATATATGATTGGAATACTTGTGTTATCTAAATTTGCTTATATAACCATAAGTTTTGGATGGTTCAGCAAATATATGAATATAATGGTTCCTTGCCCAACTTAACAAAAACCAATTCTGGAATATGTCCTGGAACAGCTGGATCTGATCATCTTGGGAATATCTTGTACCATGCTTCAGAAAATACTATGTTTCACACAATGTGATGGCCATAACTTGGAGTTTGGATCACTTTTGGACAAGCCCAAATGCAATGTTGATGTGACATGTAGAATAGAAGCACATTTCCAAGTCAAAATGTACAAAACACTTCAGCTCCGGAGCACTTTTAGAAGTTGCGATGTCGAAAAAGTGCACGCCGGTGTGGCGCGAAGCACAATTTGAAGTCAAAAGTGGGAAAAATGAGGGGTACGGAGCACTTTTAGACGTTGGGATGTCGTTTTGCGTGCAGGCACAAGGGATTGTGCACCTTGTCAAAAGTGAGCAAAACGTGAGGGTTTTGTAGCATTTTCAAAAACGATGGCAGGCGTGGGACATTTGAAGAGGATCTGCAACGATGCATTTTCCGTGGCAGGCGCAATGCAAGAGACATGTTCATCAGAGCTGTTAGGAGGTCCGGTCGCTGATTTCCTGAGAGAGGTTGCATTTTGGAGCATCAGATCTTCAGGTTTGCTGAGATGATTTTGGGTGACAGGTGCAGCACTTCGTACGACCTGGCATCAGATTTTGTGGCAGGCTCAATACTTTAGACAGGTGAAGTGGAAAATCGAAAAAACGCATTGGTATGAGGCCGTCAGCTCTGCACTCAACTTTCCATTTTTGAAGGAAGTCTGACAGAATTCCTTCGTTTTTGATGTTGTCAACTTCAAATAATGAGGAAGTCTCGCAGAATTGCTTCGCTTTTGACGTTGTCAAGTTCAAAAACTGAGGAAGTCTCGCTGAATTGCTGCGTTTTTGATGTTGTCAAGTTCAAAAACGGAGGAAGTCTCGCAGAATAGCTTCGTTTTCAAGCTTGCAGATAGACAGATAGATAGAGATCAACTACAACTGCAACTACAACAACAAGTACCACTACACTACACTACTACTACAAGTACAAATATACTACGCTACATTACACAACACTAATTACACTACGCTATACTAATTCCATCTAATTGCACTGCACTACACAAATTACACTACAACGACAACAGCAGCAACTACAACAGCAACTACTACTACTACTACTCCTACTACTCCTACTACTACTACTACTACTCCTACTACTCCTACTACTACTACTACTACCACTACTACTACTACTACTACTACTACTACATCTACTACATCTACTACTACTACTACTACTACCACTACCACTACCACTACCACTACCACTACCACTACCACTACCACCACTACTACTACCACCACCACCACCACAGCTCCAACTACTATTACAGCTACACTACATTACACTACAATGCACTAATTAAACTGCAGTACATTACAGCTACAAATGCAACTACAACTACACTACATTACACAACACTACGCTACACTAATTACATTACATTACATTACAGCTGCAACTACCACTACATTGCACTACACGACGCTACACCACAACTACAACTGCACTACTTTACACTACAATACACTAGACTACACTACACTATACCATGCTACAGTACACAACACTACAGTACACTACAATACACTACACTAATTACACCACACCACAACTACAACTGCAACTACACTACACTAATTACACTACATTACATCATTACAACTACAACTTAAAAATACAACTCCACTACACTACAACTACAACTACACCTACAACTGCACTACACCACACTACATCCAGCAGTTGTGGTGAGGCGACCACTGCAACCATTGCAACCACTCCAGGAAACAATGCCATCCGTGATTCACAACAACCAACCTCTCCTATAGGTTTCCTATTTTTGCTACTGGTACTGTGGGAATCTATCATGGAAATCTAGAATCCACCCGGGAAAGGAAGATGTGTACCTACAAACTCTGTGGTTATACACGGAGGGTATATACTCATCACAAGGAAGCACGCCACTCTTGGCTGCACAGTTGGGTCAGGGGATGTCAAGGGATGTCAGTGCCGGATGTCCATAGGCATGGCTGGAAATTGGGCCCAAAACAGGCTGGTTCAATGACTGCAAAAGTACCCAGTCCATTGAGAGAATTGGCAGTTGGGTGCCCCGCTCTCAGTTAGTCTGGCGCAGTGAATCTCTCTGTGTTCTGTAAAGTTCCGTATAATATATATATATATATTTTTCTTCTTCTGATTCGACTTCAGATTTCGTTAGCACATATGATCTTCACCCTCAAAATGATATGTCTCTTGGTCATATCCAGCCTTTTTCAGACACACCCGTTCCTGATGATTGTTTACTATTATAGACATCTATAGACTATAGACAAAGAGTGAATCTGCATTTCAATACTAGTGATCAAGTTGCCAGTTATCGATAGTTAGATCCAATTAACTTCACGGTTACTTTTAGTTTCTGAAATCCCCATTGTTTACCCCATTCCTTCATTTATGGATATGTAAATCACTTAAATATTATCTTTTGTCGTAATGTTTTGTTTAATGATTCTTATTGAAATCAAACTGAAATAGTATTAAATAATCTTAACTAATCTGGTGCTTTCAACACATCTGACAAAGAAAACAACGTCAAACAAGATGGATCATCCTCCGAAACACCCGGTAGTGTTTGTTCATTTTTTATTTTTTTTGAATTTTGTCTTTCAGGAAATCACATACAATCTACCAGTAATTAGTGTGCAATATATATATATATATGTGTATGATGAGTTTTAAGATGATCATGAAATCTTATAGTTTAGGATCTTCATATTGTTTGATAAATGTTGATCTACCATCTGTTTTTTTAACATGGCCGTGGAAAATCACCATTTTCAATAGGTAAACCTCTATAAATGGGCCATTTCCCATGGCTATGTTAAATAACCAGATGCTAGTTTTAGGCTTTTAGGATGATACATGTAGTTTTAAGATGACCTCATGATCCTAGTCCAGGTGGCCATCCACCAGCTCGGAAGGCTCCAGTTGCCCGGAACCATCCTGGCGGGCAATAGCACCGGTAAACGGTGGTGAATCTATGATCATTAATCTAATGATCTGGGAACAAAATCATGGGTTAATTTGTCTTCATTGAATTTAATATGTATAGATATAGATATATATATATATATTTGATTATTGATATATATGTATATATATATATATGCATATATACGTATATATATATATATATATATATTTGATTTAATACTGATTTGAACCCCGGGAATCTATGCTAATCTAATCAATCTTGTCAGTTGCTTTATCATCTGCCAATGGGAACAAAATTATTGTTCAACAATCGACACTAGTAAATCTATGTCAATCTTTTGTTAACCATCCACGTTGATTAGATTATGGTACAAGAAACTATTAGATTATGGGACACACACACAGACACATGTGAATCTATGTTATATAATCTATGTTAATATATGTGCATATCAATAGTTAATCTATGCCAGTAGTTAATCATAGGATGATGTAACCATCAACCATATGGAACACCCCCTATTTAAGCATGTAATAGGATATAACAAGTATGTTAAATTAATCAGCTATTGTATAATCAAAGTTTAATCAACTGCCAATAGGGGCTATGACATTATTCAATCATTAACAACAGGGATTACAACATATTCAACAAACAGACTTGACCGACTTGATCACCATGGTCCGGATTTTGCTCCCCGGCCAGCCGGGCTATGTGATCATTGGGGGGAATACCATTTTAGCTGCAAACGACATCATTATCTGGAGAGGTATCCACATTCCGAATAACCAGGCTTTATTAATCCGGGTTGACATTATTGATATTGATGATAAACTGTTACTGATGCAATAATCACGACAAATAATTAATGATGTAATGATTGTAGCTCTGATATGCTCCGACTATACAATCGAGGCCATGAAAATCAAGATCATCATTGTTGTTGCTGTTGTTGCTGTTGTTGTTCCTTGTTGTTCCTTGTTGTTCCTTGTTGTCGTCGTGGTCGTGGTCGTGGTCGTGGTCGTGGTCGTGGTCGTTTTCGTTGTTGTTGTTGTTGTTGTTGTTGTTGTGGTTGTTGTTGTTGTTGTTGTTGTTGTTGTTCAGGCATGTACTCCATGATTGGACAGCAAAACATGCATCAGACATGTTTCATGCAGGCTAGAACCACATCACCAATACAAGAACTTGCCGCAGGACAAACACATAAGTAGCCTGGTATCCAAGAATTGAGGTGTCCATCTCCATTTTTGTTCGTAAACATCCTCAAAATGCAGTTGGCCAATAAGCCGATTTGGTTGGTCAACGTTCCCGCTTGGTCAGTTGAAATTGAAATACCCAAAAAATCAAACACGCAAGCTAAGGAAACACATCCACATGTTTTTGTTCGCTTTTTTTGTTTACCCACCGTTTGAATTTTCACCGCCACAATTTCCACGATGGCCTTGTCAAAACACCTGAAGGCTGCTTTGCAGACCTGAAACCACAGAGATGGCACCGTGGAAGTCTCAGACACCTCGATGTTTCATG
This sequence comes from Cladocopium goreaui, assembly GCA_947184155.2. Classification (NCBI taxonomy): domain Eukaryota; class Dinophyceae; order Suessiales; family Symbiodiniaceae; genus Cladocopium; species Cladocopium goreaui. Next base: position 605,461 of record CAMXCT020000480.1, on the reverse strand, counting down.
ATGGACAATCTAGAAATTTCTTGGGATCCATGATGCAATTATACATGATGAATTGAATCAATGGTGAATTCACTGCTGTACCAATCGAACTATGATTATAATACTGTATATGTAATTATGCAGCAAATGCGAGTTCAACAGTTTCGCAACAAACTTAGCATTGGTCGGTCATGGTGACCACAAGCAGGTACTGACACTGATGGACCACGGTGATCGCACCTCCACGATTGCGAGGCTTGTCCCAGCTCTATCCCACAGGGGATCTAATCATTGTCAGTTCAATCCCTGCATTTTTTGTTGAAACAATATGTTTTTATCTTTCTCGGATTTCTTTGGTGAAAGCGCACTCAGGTTGCCATATGAAATCGGACTGCCATATTCTTCAACATCTTTCAACCATATATCTTGAACATCCTGTATAAGGTTCTGTTCTTCATTCACGTCTCTTCATGGAAAAGCCACCCTTTTTTTGTTGCTCTCCGCGCGATGCGCCAACGCGCGTTGCGTGGCTCACGGCCAGGGCACGGCTTCGGTGGAGTGGCGTGAGCGGTCAAAGGTGGCGGCCAGAAATTCGGTGTAGCTGAAGGCGGGAAAGCCTTTATCTGCCTGGCTAAGGGAGATCTGCAAGAAATTGGGGGACTTGACTTGACCAAGAAATACGACTTTCAATGGGTATAGAAGTGGATGATTTGCAGGGAATATCTGCGGGAAGAACCCAATCCAATCCAATCAAGATGGGAAACGCATTAGAGAATCTTACATAGTAATCCTCAGCGATCTAAAACCTCTAGGAATATCTGGGAAACATAGGCAATCAGATGGAATATCTAAGGACATAATCTGGGATTGTCTGCCTGGAAAGAAGCGGGAATATATGGGAATATCTGCCGGTTAAAAACGCGAATATCTTGGGCATACTAGGGAATGATCTACAGTAGTAGTACAATCTATTCTTCACTCACACATGATCGGGGAAGTTGTGACAATGGGGAAGTGTTATTGTCTGCTTGGAAAGAAATGAGGATCAAATTTCGGGTCAAAAAAAACTGGGGGGCATCCATTTCCCACGAGTACCAGGGTTTTGACTCATACCCATGTATGATGTGCCATGGTCAAAACATGGTGTATGGACTATTGGCATCCAACCATGAAATCGGGAATCCTCAGATTGGCCATTGTGATTGAATGGTTTTCATGGTAGTTGATGCGTTACTCTAATCCAATTTATATCCAATTATGTGTTCATGAATATCCCATGAGATCCCCATATTTGACAGCAACAAAAAAAATCTACGCAATGTTTGATGCTGGTTTCACCATGGCACTGCCGAAAGACCAGGAGGCGCCTGAAACGAGGCTTGCTTCTCCAGTTGTGGCTTCTTATTATCAGTGTTCCGACCTCCGCTGGGGGTACCATGGGATACCGGCGACGAGTCCCTGAAAGGGGGTGTGGCATGATGTGGCTATGGGTCAAAATTTGGATGGCCCAAACAACTAGCGTAACTAGTTATTCTGGGTGTGAAACATGATCAAACTATATCAAACTACTATAGCGGATAGCGCTTCTATCTCGACCATATCAAACATGATCAAACAATAATAATTACATAATCCACTTTGGGGTGGTGATAAAGTTGAACCATACCCATCTTTACCCAGTTTCAACTCGCAACCATTGGTTGTGCCGTTCTGAAACGCTGGATCTGCCCTGAAACCCGAAACGATGGCAAGGGACGACGTTGATCCGAGAAAATCTCCTGCAAAGCAAGGTAGGAATTTCACATGAAATCCGATAAACCTATGGTTTCCTGTTCAACTTCCATGAAAATTCATAGCATCGGTATAGTGGGAAAATAACAGGATTATAAGGGTTTCGGTCTGCATTTTCAGGTCCAATTCGGCCGTTGAGTGGATCGTGAGTGGATCATGTTCACCATGAAACTTGCCAGAAAGTTTTGTCATTTTTGGACCCCATGGTTCAAGAGTTCAACCCCATGGTTTGAAGATCAAAACCCAAACGCTCAAGTAATTTTCAATGCTCTCATGATTTTTCATCGTTAGTTGGGCCATTTTGATCCATGTTCGGTATCTGCAGGATCTCCAACAACCACGTTCATGGTTAAACCAAAATGTTGGTTACCCTCCAGTAAACTAACATAGCTATGGACCATGGCCCATTTATAGATGGTTTACCTATTAAAAACAAGGTGATTTTCAATAGCTATGTTAGTTTACCAGAGGATAAACTTTTGCTAAACTCACATTTTCGGACCCAAATTCTCCAGTCCAACCATGGCCACTACGTTTTTTTCTACGTACGCAGCTTCTCCTCAGAAGCCCGAGAGGCGTCCGTCCTTGGTAACAAACTGGTTGCGGTGGCGAGAACGGCTACCGGGGAATGCCCAAAGAGATAGAAAAGTAAATCTCCATTAACATAGGGAAGATTCACAATTCTATTTTTTTTGGGATGTATAATAATGTATAATGTAAAATAATGTATAATAATGTATCATAATGTATCATAATGTATAATAATATATAATAATGTAAAATAATGTATAATAATGTATAGTAATGTATAATAATGTATTTTATATATATATATATATTATTATATATATATATTATTCTATATATATATTATTATATATATATTATTCTATATATATATATTATTATATATTTTTATATATTATTATATATTATTATATATAATTATAGATATACACTGTAATAATGGTTGAATGAAAGTTCGCTGTGAATGGCATATATATATATATTGGGATGAGGATGACCAAACAATGAATGAAGCATTTGGTTACCTAGCATTCATGATATGGATGTACTTGTAACATGAAGGATTATGATATATACATATATATAAATATATACATATACATATACACAAAACATGTCATGTGTCATGGGAAACATATGAACCCAAATATGATAAGTTGACCAGTGTATCTAGGGGTACCCTCACGAGAAGACATGTCCAAATGTTTGATATCACAATTCTTTCTGTGTGATCCCTTTCAGGAATCTAAACTGTTCAAGACCTGGAAACCGGTCGAAACACCTTTCACACCCTGGAAACTATGTATTTCTCCCATCAATTGGCCATCGACATCCTCAGTTTAACATCCTCCGGTAAAGGAACAGCTATTGAAGCCATGGGCCATTGAAAAATCACCCATCTAAATCCCATGGGATTTCCCATGAAACCCCATTAAAACCCCATGGATTTGCCATTAAATCCATTGAAATCCCATCAATTTCCCATGAGATCCCATGAATTCATAGCATTTCACCCCCTTTTTCGTTGCCTTCAGCCGCCCATCCGCCGCGGCACGGCTTGTTGCTCTTCAGCTCCTCCATGGCCTCACGAAGCTCCGTCAATGTGACCTGGCGCAGATCGATGATTTTGGAATGTTTGGAATGGGTATGTGTCATAACTATTTCTTTATCTATATGTATGTATGTATATATATATATCATAGCTATATATTATAACTATATATATACATATATATATATGTATATGTATATATATGTATATATATATAATGTATAGGTATCTATTTAAATATCTACATGATGACTATGTATATATATATATATGGTAGAAAGTTGTCAAGTATCGGCTGGCGCTCCCTTCAGCAACTGTTTTCATTTGAGTAGCCCAGTTCAGCGTCTGTCAATCCCCAAGCCTACTGGTGCAATGGGATTTGTGTGTTATGGATTGCGATCAGAATCAAACCTATGAACTCACAGATTTATGTCCTATTGGAACGTATCAAACAATATATGACATTAGATATTAAATACATTGATGTGTCTTCTCCCTTCTTGTGCCCCCTCTTGTCCTTCTTGTGCCATTTGGGGCGAGCCATGGCCGCTGTATCCAGAGTTCTGTGGGAATGGTGTCTATGTGGTAAATCCAATGTCTTCGCACCTCACCATCGCCGTCTTTGTCAAGGTACACGAACCTGAAGGGAAAACCCCAACTCAGATGGCTATGGCTATGGGTACCCTCTGGTAATGACTAACGTAGCTATTGAAAATAGCCATTTATAGCTGATTTACCCGTAAAACTGGTGATTTTCCGTAGTTATGTTAGTTTACCGGAGGCTAATATTGATTAATATTGTGCATATATATGTATATATATAGAAAATGGGTAAGAGTGCTTAATACTGTATATTAAGAAAATTATGTACTACCCATACCCTGATCCAACAAACAAGAATAAGTTGACACGCAGCCTTCCGTTCACATCGAACATCTGCTGGCTAAAGCTCAAGAATTCCCAGGCCCCCCCTCCATTTTTTCGGACAACTGAGGCTCCAATTTCCATCCCCAACAGCATCATATCCAAAAAATGAATATTTACCAAATAGATCCAGTAAATTCCACGATAATTGTTTGATGGTTTATTACTGAAAGATGGCTAAACCTTATTTGTATTATTTATACCTCCATGTTCATGGATATGACTTCAACTTACATAGTTTTGGTGCACTATATGATGCTGAAACTATGTTACAGTAACTCCCAAAAAAAAGAATAGAACACATTTTTTCTACTAAACAAGTGAAATGCTACAGTTTTATCTTTTTGGGAGTTGCTGTAAACAAGGTCACTTGGTGATTGGTAGGTTTGCTCACCGGTTATAACTAGGCCAACTCTACTTGCCGTACTTGTAACTGCGCTGGTAACCCCCTTACCCCCTGGTGGTTTAAGACTGAGCAATTTTCAAAATCACAACTTTTTATATAATTGCTAAGTGACATTATATAATTCATCTATATATGTTTCATGGCTCAGCAAATTACCAAGGGTAGCTGGAGTGAACCCACCATCTGTTGATAGGTTTCCCACCGGTTGATCATCCCATATGTCATTAGGAAGTCCGAAAGTCCCTGAAATAACCAATCAACAGGGCTACAAAATAATCAATTACCATCTGGTTATGACTAGCATAGCCATGGAAAATCCCTTATAAATGGAGGTTTTAATGGGAAAATCATCTATAAATGGGCCATTTTCCATGGCTATGTTAAATAACCAGAGGGTATATAGTTGATGATATTTCCCATGATGTTCCCAAAAACCACTTGAAACCATATTTTTTCTTGGTAAAAAACAGTGATGGTATGGCCCTCAGCAGTCTTAAGCGCGATGAAATAACTCCTGCAACCAAGGTTCTGCATCACTTAAACAAGCTTATCAACCAGTTATAACTGCCTACAGGCCTATAGGGCTATAACTGATCAGGTAGTGTTACCTTTTTCGGAAATCTTAACCTTCAGTTTTTGGAAAAGATAATCGTTTGATCGCTTTGATCCAGTGGAATTGCCATATTGTAAGCATCCAAATGATGTTGATCCCCACAATAGTTCTAAAAATATGTTATCATGTTATCCATTCTCATTGGGTCTAAGCTAGTCTAAGCATGATAATGCATTCTAAATACATATACTAATACAATATTCTAATATCCCCTGATGATTGGTTGTGATAGTTGATAGTTCATCATCTTCTAACCATTCATAGTTTATATTGATACCATCTTCCAACATCTTCTAACCATAATCGTTACTCCCCTCAGCATCCGAGCCACAAGTCGCGGCCCGGACGGACCACCTTTTCGGACAGCATGCTGGCGATCACCGCCAGGGAGACCTGGGGCCGGTGACTGTGAACAAAAATCACGGTCACCGAAAGAACTGGTAAAGGCCGATAGCTATGGGGATATCATGGGTTAATGGTGAGATATACTTCTTTGATGGTGAACTATACTCCTTTAATGGGCATATATATATACGGTAACTACATTTGAATATACGGACTTTTAAATATACAAACGGGTATTTTAGACTACCTCCGGGAAGGTTTTCCTTGGCCCGCCCGGCCATTTAAACATACGGAATCCAATTCATTTAAACATACGGCAACTACATTTAAATATACGAACTGGTATTTCATACTACCTCCGAGGCCTCGCGGTCTGGCCCGCCCTACACATATTTATATAAATGGCGTTACCGTATATATATATATAGACGATATAGCCACAACTGATAGGTTTCATGGGGATATAGTTGATATAACATGAAGTATGTGGATATCGTTTACCACCAACTAGCGGAATCAATTAATCTCTATAACCAGCCAACTCGGAATATAGCCATAATCATTGGAATGTTGAAGCATAAAAAACATGCGACTATGGGATATCTATGGGGATGTTTGAGGGCTTCCAGCTAACCAACTAGGGATAACCACAGGTGAATTAAGTGGATATAACCAAGATAAAACTGGAAATCATGGGAAAACGGATGAGACTTATTTTTCACATTTTTTTTAACAGTAATGGCTTAACGTGGGTCAAACATCAAAAAATGTTATGGTTGATGGGATATCGATGGGTATATAATACAACACAATGATAAAAATCATTACGCTAACAAACTGTAGTTAATCCCTTCACCCTATATAATATCAAACACCCCTAGTGTTTTTTTTTCATGGGAGTATAGTGTGGATATATCATGGGAATGTACAACCAACAAAAAGATAGTTCATTATTTAATGGATATTAACGGGAATATTAGCTACACCTCCCAGAGACCAGAGACCAGATGTAGGGGATTGGAAAAAAACATGGCATCATCAGGATGGGACGGACGAACCTCTGGTAATCAAACATGGCTAGCCGGAAAAAAATATTTTAAATGGAAGTTTTTCTTGCTTGGACAAACATTGAAATAAATAGGAAATGTCCCAGCAAGCATTTTTTGATTACCAGAGGGTAGTGGATTAATTCATAGCATGTTTAATGGATAATTCCTCAAGAATCTGCTATTTTGGTCTATCAGTCCATCATTGCCTGATAAGTCATGATCTTCATGATAAATCAAACCCAAATGTATAATAGCTATAAAGATGCTTTCTTCCCCAGAACCCTCGGCAGAATCTGGCTGGTTTTTAGGCGCTCTTCAGCATCATCCAGGGTCACACGGTCACGTGATCCCCAGAAACGCGGGGGACCATTTACAGAGGGTTGAGGGAGCGTTATGGAACTACCCTCTGGTAATTTAACATAACTATGGAAAATCACCATTTTTCATGGGAAAATTCACTATAAATGGTGATTTTCCATAGTTATGTTAAATTACCAGAGGGTATTACTATTTGGGAACCCCCCATAAGAATAAATTGGGGTGTTATTCATCCGGGTCCGGGGTTCTCATTACTCCAAACTGTTTTTTCATTGGTCTTGAATGCAACCGCAGATCTTGTCATGCAAATGTTCAACTACCTTGGAAGTCAAGTGGGAAGCTACAAGCAAAGAGTCTATGGTGGGTGGTCGGAATCAAATTCCAAAGACACTGCGGAGCGGATCGAACTACATGTCAAGCTTTGCGGCTAAGGTCTCATGAACAAATTCTGAGTTGAAGTCCAAACCCCCAAACTTGCAATGTCCAATCTTCACAGCTTTGGTGTCACAATGTTGTAACTAACTAGAACTACCGTAAACCAATAATTATCCTTCAATCAATTCTCGAAAACATATGTTTGCTTTCGCTTTGTCAGTCTTTTGATCATGCTCAATGTTGATAATCAGCCATAGCAGTCCATAGCAACATCAGCCAGCAAAAATTCGATAATTCACGAATTTTCACACATTGTTGGCTGGACTTTCTGCCCTGCGCGATTGCTACCAGTCACAATGCTCTTGCTTTACCAGATTCTAACACATGTTTATATGTTTCATACTAACCCTGAGCACGACATGGGACTTTCTTCAAATGGAGTTTCAATACGATACAATACTAGTACTGGTCACACTTAAGTTTGAATGATTTTTGGGTCCCTGATGCTGCATCCCATGAACCTGGTATCCCGAGATTAGTATAGTATCAATAATCGCCACTGAACCAGTTACAAAAAACCCATTAATATTTAGACATTGGCTCAGTTGTATTGGTTCATACATGGCGAAAAGTATGTATATATATATACGTATCATATATATATATATATGTACACGTATCATAAACACATATATATATATATATAATATATATGTATACGTATGATATATATATATATATATAAATCTACATGTATCATACACATATATATAATATGTTTATATATATAATAAGTATAAATATATATAGATATATAATATGTATATATATATTTATACATATACAAATGTATACATATCTTCTACTGATCTTGGATTGGCCGCTACCCCATGGCCTTCCGAAACTTGTTCAGCTTGCGGAAGCCGCGGAGACTGGTCAAAATCTCCTGCTGCATGTCTGGATCGACGTGATCCGGATTTTTGGCTGACACATCAACATGTCTTTCCAGGATGCTATTATAGATGATGTGTTCCCATTTGTTTTTGCCAGGTTTCCAACTTTTCAGCATCTTTTTGGGGGTTGCTAGAACTGATCCCCATCCCAGAGTATATCGCAGATCATATCTCTAGAATATGAGCAGTGGTCGAAACCCCGGTTGGTTTATGATTAATTATGGCCTAGATGGGATTTTACTGTCCGTTAGATTAATTTGTGGATGATCATCATCCATGAAGTGAGAACTCCCATATACCACCCAGCTAGTATAATACCTATATCCCATAGCATTTACCAACCGAGATTCCACTGGCATGTACCATGTGCAATATGTGCCCCATACTATCTGGCTAAATTTGATAATTCACTGACTTGAAAACAGCAACAAGGCCACCTGGGGATGATTTCACCAATCCTAATGATCATTCCACAGACGTCACAGTGAGGTCCCTGTAATTTAGCCAGATTAAATCAATAACATATACACAATAACATATAATTAGTATATGGTTATCATTAGTATCATATAGTATCATTGTTATTGTTGTTCTCATGATTATTACTTTCATAATTATTGTTATTTGTACATGATCTAATGAGTTGTACAAGTATCATTAGTACATTATTGTTGTTTTCACTACTATTACTATCAACATTTTCATTCTTTGTATATGATCTAATGTAATGGCTTGTAAATATGTATCATTAGTATCAGTATTATTGTGTGTTCATTATTACTATAATAATTATCGTTATTTTGATATGATCTAATGATTTGTACAAGTATCATTAGTACATTATTAGTTAGTGTTGTTTTCATTACTATTACTATCAGAACTATCATTATTTGTATATGATTCATTCATGTGTATAAGTATCATAAGTATCATTATTATTGTTGTTTTCATTATTATCATTAAAATTATCATGATTTGTTAATATGCCATATTCATCCCTCTTTGGAGCCAGCCTGGCCACTCTCCACCGCAAGCCCACCGCCAGACGCCGAGCGCTTTGCCGTTGTGTCCTGGTCCACCGCCGCCAGACGCCTGCGAGGCACCTGCTTGCCGAACCACTTGTGCTTCAGGGCCTGCCACTGCGACCGGGAACTGGGGACTTCATGGGATTAAAAGGCCATAGAAATTGTGAATTTACCCATTAAAAATGGTGATTTTCCATAGTAAATGATAGTTAACCTAGCTGGTGGTATACCTACCCCTCCGGAGTTAGACAGTTGGGATGATGAAATCCCATGTATTATGGAAAAATAAAAGTCATGTTCCAAACCACCAACTAGATAGAAAATGGTGATTTAAGCATAGGAACCATTTTGAAACATGAGAATTCACAATAGAACATGATGAATCATTGAGATTTCACCATAGAACATGTTGATGTGGATGGTCGAAACAGTGAAGTTCACCAGCAATCAATCAGCTTCCAATATTCTCCTCAATCATGAATCATGAGGGGATAAATCATCCAAAATGGGAAGAATTAAGCAGCGGACTGCACGGATGCAAGCAATCCATCATATATATTGCAAGTGGTCAGAAATGGAATCGTATATATATATATATATATATTGCAACATATTGCAACTATATCATAATACAGAATCGTTGTTGATGACAACCACCAATTGGAGAACGAGTTTCAATCACCATCATGTATCACCTTGTAATCCGATGATGATGCAGACGGAAACTGTAAGCCCAAATTTTAACACGGCCAATCCTAGATGCCCTCCCCATGTTTTTTTGCTTGCACATATGTACATGTATAAATATATATATATATACACATGATATGCAAATACTGTACAGTATCATTTACATTTGCATGATATGTAGTAACTAGTATACAACATTACACACATATATATAAATACTATATGCAAAATAAATCAATACATATATATATATAAATTTAAAAAAACACACATATATATTATAGACATATGAATATAAACATACTATTCAGCAAAATACAGCAATATGTTAGAGTACTAAACGATCCATCACAGTCTTCCCCTGAAAGCCTGCGCTGCTTCCAAGCGATTAGCTTCCTGGAGACCACATAGCAATAATACGGTCTCGCACTGGGACCCTAAACAAGGGCAAAATACTACAAAATGAGGAGCAATAAGAGGTACTTCAATGAATCATATTGTGAACAAATGCCTGTAATATTTTGGATATAACTTTGTTCTAATTAAAGATATGCATTTGTATATGATTGTATGGTATTGTATATGATATATGTACACAGACTTCAACATAAATATTTTTGGGAAACCATTCATGTTGCTCAGCTACCCTTTTTCCCCAGGAGGTGCAGGTTCAGTTTTTCTTTCCGATTTCCGGATATGGGACAGATTGACTTTGAATTGAAAACACCACTTGGAGGTGTCCTAAAACGGATACGCCCAAATCCTCCACCCAGCTATTGTGGTACCTCCACTGGAAGGGAAAGCTCCAATTGTCACAGCCAGCTTCATGGCCATCATGTGTTGCACCCCAAACAGCTGTGTAACAGCACATAGCCAAGGCAAAATGAACAAAAAACCTGTTGTTGTTGTCGGCATGGTTATTGTTGTTGTTGTTGTTCTTCTTCTTCTTCGAATTCCCCTTTTGCCCTATTCTTGAACCCCCTGTGAAGAATCAAAGGAGGATCTTCCAGTGAAGAAAACCCGATCCAAGTCCATTCCGAGAAGGTCCCAATCATACTGACGAAGCTACAGCCGGATCCATAGGCACCAAGCTCAAGAGTAAGAAACCAGGATGGGATAGTTGAGCCTATATAAACCATGTCTAGTGATTTTGTGCCAGCAAAAATGGAGTATCTTTCAAATATGACAATTTTTGTGGTACCAAAAGTGGGATGCTATATGCAAAGAAACGACCAACATCTGTGGTCCACTGGGTCTTCAGTGTTGACCATTTTTTTCTATTGGTGAGTCCACCATCTTAGGAAACCCTCATGCAGTTGGTTATATCCCATAACATCCCTATTGCAGTTGGTAAATCTCGCTTATATCAAGAAGGCATTACTCTAGCACATGCAAATCATAAACAAGGACATATTCGATCAGAGAATATCCCCCCATTGTTGGATTTCAATCAATCAATATATATATATATATATACCAAACATAACGGACATTATAATGATAAACATACTTGTGCCAATCATCATTTTCCAAGACACCAATTCGAAATGCTTATGGGACAAAAGCCTGGTACATCCTAAAAATCCTAAAGTAGCTGGTTAAATCTGGTTAATGGTTATCCCCCGATGGTGTCATAGGTAACTTGGCATCATCCCCATGGACGATCCTGGCTGTGGAGCATCTGCTTGGCCAAGTTCATGGCTTCACCTCGCAGCATCGCGAAGCGATGCCAGCAACCAACCCAGCCTGATCCAAGTGGGCCTAGGATAAGACAATATTTCGGATATTTTTTGAGGATGCTAGATGTTTAAGAACAAACAACTGACAGAAGATTGATTATTTTGTCCGCAGCCGGAAGCCAAATAGATGCTGGTCTCACCACGAAAAAACATGACTGGTTGGTGGTTTCAACCCATCTCAAAAATATTAATCAGTTGGGATTATTATTCCCAATATATGGAAAAAGAAAAATGTTCCAAACCACCAAACAGATGACTTGATTGAAGCAAGTTCACACCAAAATTGTTGTTTCGCCAACAAACATGGTGATGTATATATATATATATATATACCGACTTTCGGAGCAACAATTACTAAAACATGTGGGTTTGCGCTTCCCAACTAAAACTGGAGATTCAGGTGCTAGATTGTTGCATTCAATTTTGAAACACATGAATTCATCTGAAATTTGGGAAACCCAACACCATCTCATTTAACATAATTGTTACTTGTCACTTGTCACTCCAAAAAAGATATAAAAATTGCTATAGAGCGGCTGCAAATCCCACTTTGGTTAGGCACCTGAAAATATCCGCATTGTATGTGTTGCTCATACTCATTATGTCCCCATTATGGTTGGAAAACATACACCGTTTTTGTTGGTCAAATAACACAGCAAGACCGAGACACACGCGACATCCAGAACTATTTGCACCAAGAGACCAGAACGTGACATCCACTCCTGGCCGTCAGCAAACCTTCCTGGTTTATTTGTTTGTCAGTTTCGCGAATCTGCAGCCAACCGTTTGAGATTATTGACAAACTTCTATGTTATATAAATATATATATATATGTATAATAATGTAATATGTATATATATATAAAGACTTTATTTATATATTTACTATATTTATGTATTAACATATGTAACTATTACTATACTGTCAAAAAATCATTTGTATATAATACATATGTTTTCCATCAGATGTATATTCTACATGTATCATATATCATATATGTATCAAATACATATATATATACACACATCATATACACGCTATTGTTTCAACCAGCCCGCCAATCATTTGGACCCATCACCATCGCCATATGTTTTCGCCTGACACCAGGTGACCTTTGCGTTCATGATCTTCCTCGGTTTTTCGGGCGCTGGGGAGGAGTTGTAGTGCAACTCAACTTGATTTAGGGAAAAACGTATGGGAAAATGGTGGGGAAGATAATGGGAACATGATTTTTTTTTGTTGTTTATTTTTCGTGGGGATATTTTTTGTTTGGCGTAAGATGGTAGGGAAGTGCGCTTGATTAATGGGAAATGATCGAGTTTGGATGAAATCTATGATCTAGACCTAGTGTGAAAATGTTGATCATGGAAATTAACCAGACATTTGGCTAACACTTGCCACAACAATGCAGAATCCACAATGGGGACGAATTATAGCCTTCTGTTCTCTTCCCTTTGGCAACGTCAAGGCCCTTGTCATCTGGCTAGATTTGTTCGATTGCATGCACAATTAAAACTCAATTTCCTGGCTGACTAGTGCAAATGCGATACCTGGATATACGGGTTTCTCTGACAATAGGGTAGAGTATGGTACAGACTGTACCACAAAATCGCTGACATAATCCCTTCTCCTGGCATTCAATACACCCCGAAAGAAAACATTGTTTCGTTCCTATACAGATGCGGTATGTGACATTAGGGGGATCATGATGATTAACCAACGGATATAGGGCTGTCCTATGTTCAGACAAACCCATATATATATACATATATGTAACATAATATATATATATATATATATCATTAAACAAACGCCTATCCCATCTCATTATAATGGTTGGTTAATAACTGTCCCTACTCTGGATTATCATAATCTCCATTAAACCAGGTAGTAAGATCAATAATCATTTTTTTTCAACCTAGCTGGATAACCCATTAGTATCTACTACGGGGATAATCCCCAAATAGTATCTGCTAGTACCGGCTAGCATTGTTGATAAACTAGCTAGTATAATCGCCCTGAAATCATTGTTATGATAATGGTATCAGCTAGTGTATTTTAATAGTTTAATCCTGGTATCATATAAATAATTGTTGTAAATCATTTGAAATCATTGCTATAATAATTGTATCACTTTAAATTATTAATAAACTAGCTAGCATATCAACAATGGCATGTTTTAATGTGCCCAGTGCCCCTCAGGGTTCTCGGAACCCAAGAATCTTATGCAACTCCTCCTGGTCTCGGCCTTCGAAAGGCAGCCGGGCACTCCTGGGACGCAAAAATGGGGGATGGATCACCATCAAAAATGGGGAGTTAACCATGACAAACATGGGCATCTAATGGAATAGTGTATCTGGTTGGTGGCTCCAACCCATCTGAAAGATATTGGTCAGTTGGGATTAATTCCGATATATGAAAATAGAAAATGTTCCAAACCACCAACAAGTATATTGAATCTAAGGTAATATCCTATGTAAATAATTACTATTCCAAAATCAACGGATTGGTTTTAAGGGAAACAAAATGACCAGAAACCATATGTTCCCCTTTGTTTTTTGGTTCAACAGGAAGTGTTCCCTTTAACCAATGCATTAAGATAAATGATGAAGGTGCTGTTTTGATGATATCTCAATAAGTAAATGATGAATAGTAGGTAATTAATAAAGAACACATATTTGTGATAACCGTATGTATATATATATATATATGGTCTCGTGTTCCGTGTTCGTGTCCTACCCCCCCCAATGGTATGGGTCCCCAAGTAGCACCCCCTTCCCTTCTATTTGCAAGCTATTGGCAGCATTTCTGAGGTCCAGCCTCGTATTTGCTAGGTCTTTGCAGCATTTCTGACTACCAGCCTCGCATTTACTAGGTACATGCTACCTTTTAGACGGCCTACGTAGCACACATACTCCCTCAAAGTACCTACGTGCTACAGTCATATATACATGTGCTATGTATCCACTTTCTTTTTACTACCTGTGTACTCTCACAACACTATATGTGTTTAACATATACCGTACCTACCATACATTCCAATTATACCATACATACCATACATACCACACATACCATACATACCATACATACCATACGAACTTTGACCGTACATACCATACCTATCATACCTATCATGCAAACCACACATACCATACATATGAAACATAATTGCCACACCTCCCATACATACAATACCAAACATACATGCCATACACACCATACCTACCTTACATAGCAAACATTCCTTACCTATCATCGAAGGAAGTTTAGAAGTCAAACTTCCGACAATATGGACAGATGAAAAGCAGAGCAGGGAAGAGGCAGAGAGAGGAGAAAGATTAGAAGAAAGAAGATTAGAAGAAAGAAGAGTAAGAAGAAAGAAGATGCAGATGCGTGAAAAAGTAGGAAAATCGCAAAACACTATGTTTTTCCAATGATTTGTGGCTCTGGAAGGTCGAAAAGTAGGCTCGCTAAAGCGGCGGGTGCGGAGCCAGCTGGCGAGAGGAGAGATGAAAAATTGCACACCGTTGTGGCGCGAAGCACATTTCCAAATCAAAATGTACAAAACACCTGGTGCTCGGAGCACTTTTGGAAGTTGAGATGTCGAAAAAGTGCACGCCTGTGTGGCGCGAAGCACATTTTGAAGTCAAAATGTACAAAACACTAGGGGTGCGGACCACTTTTGGCACTTGAGATGTCGAAAAAGTGCACGTTTCAAGTCAAAATGTACAAAACACGCCAGCTCCGGACCACTTTTGGCAGTTGAGATGTCGAAAAAGTGCACGCCGTTGTATGTGGCGCGAAACACATTTCCAAATCAAAATGTGCAAAACACCTGGTGCTCGGAGCACTTTTGGAAGTTGAGATGTCGAAAAAGTGCACGCCTGTGTGGCGCGAAGCACATTTCGAAGTCAAAATGTACAAAACACTAGGGGTGCGGACCACTTTTGGCACTTGAGATGTCGAAAAAGTGCACGCCGTTGTGGCGCGAAGCACATTTTCAAGTCAAAATGTACAAAACACACCAGCTCCGGACCACTTTTGGCAGTTGAGATGTCGAAAAAGTGCACGCCGTTGTGGCGCGAAGCACATTTCGAAGTCAAAATGTACAAAACACCTCAGTGTCGGACGACTTTTGGAAGTTGAGATGTGGAAAAAGTGCACGCCGTTGTGGCGCGAAGCACATTTGGAAGTCAAAATGTTAAAAACACTAGGGGTTCGGACCACTTTTGGCAGTTGAGATCTCGAAAAAGTGGACGCCGTTGTGGCACGAAGCACATTTCCAAGTCAAAAGGTTAAAAACACCAGGGGTTCGGACCACTTTCGGAAGTTGAGATGTCGAAAAAGTGCACGCCGTTGTGGCACGAAGCACATTTCCAAGTCAAAATGTTAAAAACACCAGGGGTTCGGACCACTTTTGGAAGTTGAGATGTCGAAAAAGTGCACGCCGTTGTGGTACGAAGCACATGTCCAAGTCAAAATGTTAAAAACACCAGGGGTTCGGACCACTTTTGGAAGTTGAGATGTCGAAAAAGTGCACTCCGCTGTGGTGCGAAGCACATTTCCAAGTCAAAATGTTAAAAACACCAGGGGTTCGGACCGCTTTTGGAGGATCAGATGTCGAAAAAGTGCATGCCGTTGGGGCGCGAAGCACATTTCCAAGTCAAAATGCACAAAACACACCAGGTCCGGACCACTTTTGGCAGTTGAGATGTACACTACACTACACTACAGGACATTACACTACATTACATTCCAGCACACTACATTGCACTAAATTACACTACACCACACTACACTACACTACACTACGCTCCACTACACTACACTACACTATATCACATTACACTACACTACACTCCACTACGCTACATTACACTATACTACACAATCTTCCACTACACTTCACTACCTTACACTACACTACACTCCATTACACTACAACTACAACTACAACTACAACTACAACTACAACTACACAACTACACGCCACTACACTCCACTACACTCCATTACACTCCACTACACTAAATTACACTACACTACATTACACTACACTACACTACATTCCGCCACACTCCACTACACGACACTACATTCCGCTACACTACATTACACTGAATGACACTGCACCACAGATAGAAGGTAGACAGATAGATAGATAGATAGATAGATAGATAGATAGGTAGGTAGGTAGATAGATAGATAGGTAATTAGATGAGAGAGAGAGAGAGAGAGATCAAGCACCTTTCAGTCCATCAGTGGCTTCGCTCTGCCATCCCTGATTCACAACAACCAACCTCTCCTATAGGTTTCCTATTTTTGAAACTTCCGCCACCGCCTTGTGCGGTACTACTGTTAGTAACCATACATACCATACAGACCGTACATACTGTCATATCAAACATACCATACCCAACAGACTTACATACCATACCAACCATCCAGACAGTACCAGACCCCCACCACACCACAGGGGGGGAGGGGACAGTACCACACCCCACCACACCACAGGGGGGGGAGGGGGACAGTACTATGGCTGACCCATGACCATGGCCGGGGAGGGGAGGGGATTGGAACGCTGGACCATATATAATATATACACGTATGTGTATCAAGTGAAGGATGTTTGATAGATAGTAGGGTTCGACCTAAACACCGGTGCTTTTTTTTAAATGATCCCTATGCCCTTTTACTTTTGGATCACTACACTGTACCTTCGGCTTCGGGAGGGCTATTATTTCAGGGGCTAGTCGTAGCTTCTCGGGAAGTACTTCTGGTAATTCAACAGTTTGTCATGGAAAATCACCTTTTAAATAGGTGATTTTCATCCATTTTCCATAGCTATATGTTGGATTACAGGACTGAGGGTTTGCCCAGAATGGATTGATAATTGTCATTGCGCAGGCACTGTGTTTTATCACCTTGGTACATCTGTGCGTTTGAAAACTGTATGTCCCAAGACATTTTTTAAGGAAAATCAGTCGGAAAAGTGAACCCTCTACGGACTTCATGCGTGTGGCCCGTTTTCCTGTTTTTCACTTTTGTGGCGAGTCTCGAGTGTAATTGTTTGATGTGAGAGATCTTGATCCCTTTATATAAAGAGGCATATATATATATAAAGTATATGGCGGGTCCTAATCTTCCCCCTCAATGACAGTCTGCCATCAGTGCCATTGTTGATGGAGGTGGGAGATGTTACATAATTCTTTTATAAAAAGTATATAGCGGGTCCTAAACACCATCATCATATCAACAACAAGAACAATTAAAAAAAGAACAGAACAATCAGAACGGTCACAACTTCAAGCAGAATAACGCGCAAACAAATAGCTCGAAACCAACGGTAAAAACCAATCAAAGAAACAAAATACCACTATTCAGCGGTGACATCATTAAGCATATCCCAATCCGATACGCTGCCAAGCTGCAGAAGGTAGTACATGATGACGCCACAGGCCCACACATCACACTTTTGGCTATAGCTATGTGCATAGACCTTGCGGCGATGAAGAATTGACACGATCACACTGAGATGATCACAGGCTTATAGCAACATCCACCAACAAGATCCAACAAAAATGGAAACAGTATTTCAAGCATGGTACTTCGACGACATTATATAAATTACACAAATGTAAAGATGATATTCACATATATTTACTAAAAATGCGTCCAACTTTTCCAACCTTTTTCCATCTCAGAGTTGCGTCCGGTTCACCGAACAAAAAAGAAAACACCTCGGGCGTCCCGCTGGCCTGGGGTGCTTTGTGACTGTCGGTGCCGCAGTTTCGTTTCATCATCTGTCCCTCCTGACGCTGGGATTTCGAGTCCTAGCTTTTGGGGATGGCGTTTCACCTCCAAAAATAGTGATGACTTGGCTTACTGGTGCGTTTTACGTAGGGAATGGGTGGCTTACTGGGGGTTGCTGGGATTATGAAATTGATAGTTAGCCAGTGGATCATTCCCTCAAATTCCCTACGTAAGTTTGGCACCAGTAAGTTGGGGATGGTGCAAATGTTGGCTCAGACATACTCAAACCCTCTTTTTTGGTTGTGGAACCGCTTTGCTACCCCCTATCTTGCAAGGATTCTACGTAAGCCCAGCTACGGCGAAATAGGCTAAGCCCACGGAAGTGCTGAACCCAGGAGAGGGAACTTGGATGATCCCGATCCCTGAAAAGCTTTTACAACTGTGAAGTATCTGAAACGTTTAGTAACCGTTAATCCCTTAAGTCCCAGGATGTCCCAGGTAAGGGCCTCTCCAGCCACCATCTATAGTAGTTGCAGTTTTGATGATTAAAATCACCACTTTTGACTGTTGCAATCAAACATAACCCTTCAGTAAATTAACATAGACCCTGAACATAGCTAATTTTCAGTGGAAACTAATCTTACAATCCTCAACTCTGGGCAGGGTCCCCATGTTGAACTTCGTTACGAAACCACCTCCCAACCACCGGTTCGACCTCGAAAGAACAGGATAGGCCGAAATCTGAAATCCTCACAGCACTCCTTGGTGAGATGAACGGTCAGCCTGTCCTTTTTTCATCATTAAACCCTTGATCTAATTAGGATCTATTAGAATGTATGTTAGTTGATGTTAGTTGATCTAATTATATAGGTTGAACCCTGCTACGAAAACATCCACTAATAGGATCTATTAGGGATAAATATGTATATATATATATGTACACGTGATATATGATGATCTTCATCACACCAGTTGGTGTAATCAGTGTACTGTAGTCCTGTATAAAAATCTACTAAGAGCAACGTGGGTCTTGCTTAGATGATCGTGACATTAGGCCCTACAGTGCAGAATTTTGCTGGGCGTTTTTTTTGGATGATAACGAATCCCCTTCTTGGGATGTTCTGACAAAAGAAATCATTGTTTTTGTGGCCAGAAAACCCAACTTTATCCAATGTTGGCATAAACATATTATATATACAGATCCAATTATTTTTATTACCATGGTAATCTTAGTAATATAGCCATAAACGATACCTTCTTTCTATGGAATGTACGTTGAATATTCCGACATATTTTCATTGCCATGGTAATCAAACATGGCAATGCAAAACGCCTCAGGTTTTTAAAGTGCACACCGCTTACGGCGGGTTTCGGCTTTGATGGACCCATCCATCCATGGAATAGTCATTGGATATTCTTGAGGTGTATAAATAGTATTGACATATACTTACTGTATAGTATATGTGTATATATATGGGGGTTGTCCAAAATACCTTTTCCCGGACAGCCCTCAATCGCTCAGCCAATCGCGTAGCAACCGCGGTACCACAGTGAGCAATCGCGGAAGGGTTTGTTCTTCGTTGATCAGATCATATACATAAAATATAAGTTATGTATTATATAATGAGGATCCATGCGTGAACGCATTCGATTTCAAATTTGGGAACAAAATAAGCTCGCGCGGTCCGGAAACGGTCCGGAAAACTCACAGTAGTACCAGCAGCAGTAGTACTAGTAGTACTAGTAGTACTAGTAGTACTAGTAGTACTAGTAGTACTAGTCGTACTAGTAGTACTAGTCGTAGTAGTAGTAGTAGTAGTAGTAGTAGTAGTATTAGTAGTAGTAGTAGGAGGGGTAAGAGTAGGAGTAGGAGTAGGAATAGGAGAAGGAGTTCTAGTAGCAGGGCAAGGGAAGAAAGGGAGAGGGAGGGAAAGAGAGAAAGAGAGAGAGAGAGGGAGGGAGGGGGAAACAGATGGTTGCGTTTGACCGGTTTCTGACGGGGTTCTGACTGGTTTCTGACTCGTTTCTGACCCTTCAGCGGAACTCGTGTCAATTGGATTTAAAAGCAAGAGCAGAAATTCCTAGGTGTACTAGTGGTAGTGGTGGTGCAGTAGCAGCGGGTGTGGTGGTAGTAGTGGGAGTAAGGATCCATGCGTGAACGCATTCGATTTCAAATTTGGAAGCAAAATAAGCTTGCGCGGTCCGGAAACGGTCCGGAAAGAGTTCTGATGGGAGGGTGAGGGAATAGGCAAGGGAGAGAGAGAGAGAGAGATTGCGTTTGGCCGGTTTCTGACGGGTTTCTGACTGGTTTCTGACTGGTTTCTGACTCGTTTCTGACCCTTCACACGAGTGCAATTCGATTTAAAAGCAAGAGCAGAAATTCCTAGGTGTACTAGTGGTAGTGGTGGTAGTGGTGGTGCAGGGTGGTGCAGTAGCAGCGGGTGTGGTGGTAGTGCTGGGGGTAGTAGCAAATCTAGTAATGAGAGTAAGGATCCATGCGTGAACGCATTCGATTTCAAATTTGGGAGCAAAATAAGCTTGTGCGGTCCGGAAACGGTCCGGAAAACTCACAGTGCACTAGCAGTAGCAGTAGCACTAGCAGTAGTGGTAGTGGAAATTGGAATAGGAGTAGGCGTAGGAGTTCTGGTAGGAGGGTGAGGGAATAGGCAAGGGAGAGAGAGAGAGAGGTTGCGATTGGAGTAGGAGTAGGAGTAGTAGTAGGAGTAGTAGTAATAGTAGCAGTAGTAGCAGTAGTAGTAGCAGTAGTAGTAGTAGCAGGAGTAGTAGTAGTAGTATTAGTAGCAATGATAAGAGCTGAGGTGGATGGGTGGATGGATGGATGGGATGCTAGGCAAGTGCTGCCTTTTTGGTGTTTCTGACCTGTTTCCGACCTGTTTTCAATTGGAGCTAGCTTGAATGTCCTTCTGACCTGAAAACATCTGCGCGGATTCCGCGCGCGCGGATTCCGCGCGGCCATGTCAATTATTGGCATGGTTCTGGTCTCGAAAGTAGTAGTAGTAGTAGTAGTAGTAGTAGTAGCAGTAGCAGTAGCAGTAGCAGTAGCAGTAGCAGTAGCAGTAGTAGTAGTAGTAGTAGTAGTCGTAGTAGTAGTCGTACTCGTACTAGTAGTAGTAGTAGTAGTAGTAGTAGTAGTAGTCATCGTAGTAGTCGTAGTCGTAGTCGTAGTCGTAGTCGTAGTCGTAGTCGTAGTCGTAGTAGTAGTAGTAGTAGTAGTAGTACTAGCAGTACTAGCAGTACTAGCAGTACTAGCAGTACTAGTAGTACTAGTAGTAGTAGTAGTAGTAGTAGTAGTAGTAGTACTAGCAGTACTAGCAGTACTAGCAGTACTAGTAGTACTAGTAGTACTAGTAGTAGTAGTAGTAGTAGTAGTAGTAGTAGTAGTAGTAGTGGTAGTAGTAGTAGTAGTAGAAGTAGTAATAGTAGTAATAGTAGTAATAGTAGTAATAGTAGTAATAGTAGTAATAGTAGTAATAGTAGTAATAGTAGTAATAGTAATAGTAGAAGTAGCAATGACAAGAGCTGAGGTGGATGGATGGATGGATGGATGGATGGATGGATGGATGCTAGGCAAGTGCTGCCTTTTTGGTGTTTCTGACCTGTTTCTGACCTTTCCCGGAATCTTCTTCAACTTCAAAAAAATCAGCACGGGCAGTCAAACTAGGAACAATTTTAGTGATCGTCAAAGTAATATCATTACTAGTGCCCCAAATACTAGTACTAGTACTAGTGCTACTAGTAGTAGTAGTAGTAGTAGTAGTAGTAGGAGGAGGAGGAGTAGAAGTAGTAATAGTAGTAATAGTAATAGTAGAAGTAGCAATGATAAGAGCTGAGGTGGATGGATGGATGGATGGATGGGATGCTAGGCAAGTGCTGCCTTTTTGGTGTTTCTGACCTGTTTCCGACCTGTTTTCAATTGGAGCTAGCTTGAATGTCCTTCTGACCTGAAAACATCTGCGCGGATTCCGCGCGCGCGGAATCCGCGCGGCCATATCAATTATTGGCATGGTTCTGGTCTCGAAAGTAGTAGTAGTAGTAGTAGTAGTAGTAGTAGTAGTCGTCGTCGTCGTACTCGTAGTAGTAGTAGTAGTAGTAGTAGTAGTAGTAGTAGTAGTAGTAGTAGTAGTAGTAATAGTAGTAGTAGTAGTAGTAGTAGGGTGCTAAGACTTCTAAATTTATTTATTTTCACATCAGGCACTTAATGAAAATATTAGTAGTTATCTTAACTTATCATAGAAGTCATTTTTACTTATTTTCACTTATTTTCACTTAATTTAGGTTAATTTTTCATTATTTTTTACTGTTTAAAATTGATAAAAGACGAAAGATGTTTCTGTCATAGGGTTTTGTAAAACATCTTTGAATTAAACAAAAATATAAGAATGTTGCGTTTTCTGTTTTTTGTTTGGATATTTTCATGGTTCCGATTTTATATATCTATGTATATATATATATTTCTGAATATTGCGATTTTTTCGAATTATCTAAATTTCCTAAATTCTCTGGATTTTCTGAAATTTTTGAATTTTCTGAATTTCAGAATTTTCATTTTTTTTTTTTTTAATTGTCTGAATTTTCTGAATTTTCAAATTTTCTGAATTTTCTGTTTTTTTTTCTAAATTTTCTGAATTTTCTGAATTTTCTAAATTTTCTGAATTTTCTGAATTTTCTGAATTTTCTGAATTTATATATATATCTGAAATTTCTGAATTTTCTGAATTTTCTGAATTTTCTGAATTTTAGATTTTTTTTATTTTCTGACTCTTCTGAATTTTTTAAATTTTCTAAATTTTCTGATTTTTTTGTTTTTTCCGACTTTTCAACATTTTCAATATTTTCTTCATTTTCTTCATTTTCTCATTTTCAAAATTTTCTGACGTATATACATTAAAAAAAATAAATTTGTTACCTTCTGTATGTTTAAGCATTATAAATTTTCTCAGTAAGTTACTTTTCTCCATTTATTTCTATTACATTTTTTTTTGAGTGGTGTGTATTGTTTCCATGTCCATCAATGTTGAAAACTGACAAAAAACATATTTTTACTTATTTTCGCTTCTTTTCCCTTATTTCAACTTATTTTTGAATAATATTCCACTATATTTACTTATATGTTCATTATTATGTTACAAGTTCACCTAAACGATTAGTGGAACTTAAAACAAAAAAATTAAAAAAAAACAATTTAAACAAGATATTAGCAAGATAATAGCAACTTATAATATACTTATAACTTCATTAAGTGCCTGATGTGAAAATAAATAAATTTAGAAGTCTTAGTGGTAGCCGTATAACCAATCGCCAACCAATCGCTCAGCCTATCGCGATGCAGGTTTTAGCAATCGCGCAAAGCAAAGTAAACGCATCAATTCATAAATTTGTGACCTGCTTTTACGGACGGCTCCCATATATATATTATTTATACTGTATATTTATGTACAATAGCACAATATTTAATAATATATATATATACTCAACTTGATGTGGCAATTTGAGCAGGTTTCAAAACCTATCATGATCTACCTAGTCTGGATTGGTTATACTAGACACTTCGGGGTTCCCGTTACAGCATCAATCACCAGTGTGTCGACTGGTCGCTGTTTCCAAGGGTAATGAGGGCCTAAAGGATCTCCCCAATTTGACATCATGTAACGAACCCTGATTATAAACCCAATTGTTTCATGGTCTATAGCCCTCCCAAAAGAGCACAGGTAAGAAACGGTTAGTTTTTGGGTTTCCCCTCTGGCAAGAAAGCCTGTATGTATATACTATATATATATATTCCATTGCTGCAACATCTAAGAACATTCCATGAATATCCCATTATATAATCCCAATCACATCCCAAGAATATCTATATCAACTTGATTACGGTAGTGTAAATATAAATGGTTATATATATATATATGTTATACATATATATATATGTTATATATATAGATATATTATATATTCTTATGTATAGTATCAATGTATTATGAATATGTTATATTCGACAGCAAATTTGACACATCTCTTTAAGGCGCCCGACTCAAATTTGGAGTGTGGATGCTTCGAGCCCTTCTTGGCCGGCGGTCGCAAGCACAAGAGCCTAGAGGAACCGTGGAACTGTGTCTCCAACTGGGAAGTTGGGGATTCATGTGTTTTTGTTCGGTGGATTTCATACATTTGTATTTTTTTTCATGATTTAACTATGACTGAAATATCAGAAGTGATGCAATCTAGTGAAGATCCAAATTGTCCATCATTTTCTATCCGGGATGATCCATTGGAACGACCCTCCCATTTGTTTAGACGGAAATGAACCACGGGATTTCAAACCGCAGTACTGTAAAGAAATATCCCACTGGTATGGGTAAGTCATCTGGCTACTAACTATCTACCTACCCGCTTCATCGATCATTCTGAGCGCCCATCATAAATCCTGATGAACCTTTGAATCGAATCAGCACAACTGAACAATCACACCAACTCGGGCATATCCCGTGTATAGGTACTCAAATAAATGGTCAAGCGGGTAAGTATAAGTATAAGTAAGCTATGCTACCAGTAAGATACATCCACAGCTCATGCGATATCCAAAACTTTCATCTTATGTAGTCTTATCATGTCTTATGTGCGTTTTGGCCATCAAACCGGTCTAGCTGGACACAGGAAAGTAGTTACGGTATGTTACAGTGACTTACAGTAGTTATGGAAAAATTACGCGATGTTCCAGCCAGGCCTGCAGAACAACACGTCAGTGCGAGGATGAATCTTATGGCAGCCAATTGGCTGCCATTACCCACTACGGTTTGGCAAGTTTTGGCTTTCCTACCCAAGTAGGGGCCTATTTATGGTCGAGATGCATCCTGACCCAAATGGAGGCTATGGATATACTAACCTTGCATATAGATACCTTCTGTCATTGGGATATACTAGCCAGCTGGAATTACGTGCATCTACCAATTTTACAAACAAGTTTTATCCGTGTCTTTCGGATACACTCTGGTAATCAAACATGGCTTGCTGGACATTCTTCCATTCAGCTCGATGATGTTCCCATTAATGATACTGGTACTACAAGGTGGTGCCCCATAGTTAGCTAAGTTGGTTTATACTATGGTTTATAAACCAACTTACAACTGGGGGGCACCACCTTGTACCACATCTACCATGTTCAAAGCTCCGATGATTTTCTGGCCGAGGATCATGTTCTCCGACTTCCTCGGCAAGCAGGGTGGATGAACATAGCTGCAACGTAGGGACGTAACATGTATTCAACAAACAAAAACAAACTCAATAAAGAACACATAAGGAAATTGACACAACCAACCAACAGACATCGACAAGTCAAAAACAAATCACATAGGTATGGGGCCCCAAAGAAACGATCTATACAGCTTCAATGGATCCAAATGGGTGGTCATTGGTGGTCGTCCACGCAAAATGCTGAAGAACTGAACCAAAGATGATTGTGATAAATCTCAATACCCAACTGAAGAAAACAATACAAAAAAAAAAACAATAGGAAATCGAGACAGGGTAAATCATGGCAAATATATGGTGCTTAAATATTGGATTCTTTTGGGCGGACTTTGTGAACACGTAGATTCTTCCGGGGCAACATGAGATTCCTGAAACGATCAAACAATTTTAATCCAATCAAGAGCAAATCTAAAGGAAACAACGTCTACTGATTACCATTATTCTGGATGATTTATATTTAATTATTATATATATATATCATTATATTTCACTAACCTGCATTAAGATAATTAAGGCCATTGTGGATAAATTCCCTTATTTACCACCACTATAGCGAGGTCGCAGTTGCACAGATTATTGGAGGAAAGTCAGCCAATAGTGCGCGTTCTACTGATTCAAGCTTCTTAACAACGAAAATAAGTTGACACGTACTTACACATACGTAAGCAATATGTATTTTTTTAATAAAACGTGCAATTCCTAATCATTACATCTTAAACATGACATGTATTGTGAGCACTCATATCTTTACGCAAACCCCAGCATAAGTTGCTTACAGATGTGTGGCTTTAGAATTAATTTCAAAACATACCTGTCTAGACCCTGAGCTTCCACATCCAAACAGGTATGTTGAGGTTTCGGTTGCCAATTTTGCTGGTTGCTTTCAGGGTTAGAACATTTGTTAATGGGTCAAAGCCTCCTTTGGAAACATCCACGAACAGGACCCATTGTGCAATTGTCTCAAGAGTTGGAACCCCATTCCACCCTTTGTTTCCGACATGTTTTCCATTAAAAGTGTCAGAACTTGCGGTCAACCCTATATTGCGACAAAGCCTAGCCCATATGGCTGATAAACATCCATCTGTGTTTGCTAAGTCCCTACCAGTTTGTTGAACGAACGCATAGATCATTGTGGAAATTTGTTCTATCCTCATTTTCTGGTTGTTCAATCCCAAATTTGCATGCTTGAAGTCCGAAAAAGATCGTCAAGCCGAGCAACAGGTCTCGATGAGCAATCCTGGGCGGCTGGGGTCATGCCTACGGATGGGCATCCCAGTTGGTATGTAGTGACTAGACACGGTCAAGCATGCAAAGCACTTTCTATGCAGACCAGTTATATAGTATTATATAAATATCAATATCAATATATATATATATCAATATATATATATATTATATGGTAGATAGCCAGGAACAAGTTGATATGGTTGATAGACAGAAACACAAATCAGTTACAAAAGCGAGGACAACCTATGTGTCTCATGGATCCTGTAACCCCTCTGCTACACGCCAGAGCCACGCTCAGCTCCACTGCATCAATTTGTTCACTCTCTTGCAAAGGAGGGCTCAAACTTTGGAGCATGAATTGAGTAAGGCAATGAGTTTGTCCTTATTAAACACACAACAACAACAACAACAAAAACAACAACAAACAACCAACAAACAACAAGCAACAAACAACAAACAACAAGCAACAAACAACAATCAACAAACAACAAACAACAACCAACAACCAACGACAACAACAACAACAACACCTAACAACACCTAACAACAACAACGACGACAACAACAACAACACCAACACCTCACAACACCTAACAACACCTAACAACAACGACAACAACAACACCTAACAACACCTAACAACACCTAACAACACCTAACTACAACGACAACAACAACAACACCTAACAACACCTAACAACACCTAACTACAACGACAACAACAACACCAACAACACCAACAACACCTAACAACAACAACAACAACAACAACAACAACAACAACAAAAACAACAACAACAACACCTAACAACACCTAACAACACCTAACAACACGTAACAACAACGACGGCGACGACAACGACGACGACGACGACGACAACAACAACAACAGTTGTAACAACACCTAACATCAACTAACAACACCTAACAACAACGACAACGACAACAACAACCACAACAACAACACCTAACAACACCTAAGAACACCTAACAACAACGACAACATCAACAACATCATCAACAACAACAACAACAATCCAAAAGCACAGCGGTTTCCGAACAAAATGTTCCCATTTCAATCTCTCCAGAAATTGTGGGACACATTTGCCTCCATGGATGGACAAACCCAATGTCTTAACCTGGTGTGTCCCGCTACATGTATAATTATATACTTATGGTATTGTAAGACAAGCAAGTGCTAAATGAAGGGTCTTATCAGCAACGAAGCTATTTCAAGGGAACAAATCAAAACATTGGGTCTGTCGAAAAAAAAATGGTATACCTCCGAACTGGCACTTCAATGGGGAACATGATGACTAACCATTGGAATTAAATTCAAGGTTACACTGCAAACAAAGCAATATTTTGACATTGATTTTCAGAGTGGGGATATTGGTTTGTCCATTGGGTACCCCTAAATTTCAACCCTCAGGATGGATACAGTAAATGTTCAACAGACTGCCATGCAACTCAAGCATCAACCAACCACTCCTCAAAATATGAACACTAGAACCTCCAACAATAGTTGGCTAAAGAATATTTTCAAGACCAGATTCCAACTGTTTTTATTATTGCCATCTTAACGATCTCCATTGCACCGTGGTTTGTTTCCCAACGCAGTCCTCGTCCCTGCTACCAAGCAGCCGGTGGTTGTGCATATAGACCACGCCCCGCAGAACTTGTTGCATGACTGTGGCAGCATCCAGCTCGTTGAGTCCACCCTCCTGCGAGGCCAGGGAAAAGCTGCCATGAATTTACTGGGTGGTTTTTAATGGGTTGAATGACGGTCTTATGGAATCTATGGTGGCATGATTTCTATATATATACGGATAGACTATTAGTGAGTTCTGTGTATGCAAATATATGCAAATATGCATATGTTGCAAACATATTATATGCATGAAAATAATTGATAATATGCATATGGGGATGCTACACCCACTAAATGGATGTTCTATACTCTCCTTGCAACCACCCGGTCATGAATTGGGGGTTGAAGACTACTTTCCAACCAAGAAACATATTTGAATGCCGGGGCCTATGCTACTAGTAGTTGATGGGATGGGAAGACCAAAGGAAATTCTTAATATTTCTTAGAAATTATTTTAGCAATGTTAGTTGTGAATCCTTTTCCTACGGAAAAATGAGTTCGCCAGTTAGCTATGGGATACCATGCGTTACATGCAGTTGCAAATCCCTTGGTGCATATTCATTATTCTTGGTGCAAGTGTTGGCTTGGAAAAATCATGGAGCACAACCATAATTCAAACTATAACGGGCTGGAACAACCCTGTATTTGGATCCATGAAATTTATTCACTATATTTCGGCTGTTCTTGGAATAGTGACCCCTTTGAAAAACCATCATTCCAGAATTCTGTTGCGACGTGTCCGTAGCCCATTAAGTTCGATGATATACCTAGCAAATGTTGATTCCACAACAAATTGTCGAATTACCGGAAGGTCACTGATGATTAAATCACCTTTGATACGACATTCCATTCCATTCTATTACCACCAAATATACCCAGTTAAATCTCCATGAATTGTTGTTTAAATCCCCGTTGGATCACAAATCATGTTGGATAAATCAAGTCAAATCCAAAATTCTAATTCTTGATGGTTAAATTACTCAACGTATCATGGAACTTTGATTTAAATCCGCATCGTTAAATATCTTTGAAATTCTGGATATCTGTGATATACACTGGATAAACTGGTTAAATCACCATGTTTGAAGTTTAAATCATCACTGCTTGATGGTTAGATCCCCAACTTCAGGTCAGCCAGCTGAACATCCATGACATGCTCTCCATGACATGCTCTTCTAGGTCGCCATCACGACACAACTCCTGACACAGCGTGGCTTTCTGGGGATTGATCATTGGAATGCGGATATCTGAGTATATAATGTTTATTATATATATATGTATACATATATATATAAACATATGCATATATGTTTATGTTGATACATTGAGATATATCATGTGATCCTTGATTATATGTATGCAAACTACGTAAAAATATGTAGGATTATGTAAGCAATGAAAGAACTGTACAACATGAGGATGAAACAAAAATAAATCATGAAACCGGACATATAAGCTGGCCAAGTCTTGTGAGTCAAGGTTTGCCGATCCACTCATCTCCTTCTAGGACGGTATTTCAAGGCACAGGTCGGAGGGATGTGAGTGGAACTCCGAAATCATACTAACTCGGAACTATATCATTGGATCCAAAAGGGAAGATAAGGGAAACATATCATGAAATGCAAACACCAAGCTACCATGATCTGCCAAATGTTTGGTTTTCCAATGTTCATGAAATTGGTGAGAAAACACATTAATACCTCCATCCTGCATGGTAAGAAGGGTTGCTTTCCGCTCACAGATAACACATGAGGCTAGCAAAAACAAAGAAAATCATGGTATCTAGATGTCTAGATGCATTATGGATGCTTCTAGCCGCAGCCACTATGTGATGTCATCCCAGTCCGCCATGCCCTGTCCATGACCATGTAAACGCACTTTTGGTCTTCAAAGACTTCAAACAACTTCACGATGCTCCTCAGCACATCAGGCTGCTGGGAATGGGGATGCATTAACACTTCTTGGTCACCAAAACTACTCATGATTTGGAATTTTGCACGATGCAAGAATAATCACAAAGTACATCATGTTTTGTTCTCCCTGTGTATAGTATAGGTTGGTATTCAGCAACCTTTTACCATATCATATATCGGGATCATCTCGGATGGAGAAAAACACCTCCGTAAAACCATCCTTCGGCCCCCCCCCCCGTGCTGTCCCGGTGTGAACATCAGCTGAGTCCCGGAGGTAATGCCAGGCCGTCAAGTGGGCAGCCACAATGTGAACATGTCATGTAAACACGTGTAAGAACAGCATATGTATGCATATGTGAAACTGAAACTTTGTGTAGGTACGCACATGTGTATACATGTGTGCATCTATGTGTATTGCTATTTGTGTTGTTACGCCTATATAAATGCTAAAACAAATGTGTACCTAAATATATATATATATACATATGTGTGTAAATGTGTGTATATACATATCTACATATGTACAATGTATGTATATGAATCATAAATATATACATATGCATGTATAAATGTGTATATACATATGTATGTATGTATATATATATATATGTGTATATAAACATGTATATAGTATAGATTTAAATTTTAGAAATGCAAGGTAATGCAATATAATAAAAGAGTGTAATATAGTGTAGTGTAATGCAAACCGCCACAACACAACACAATACAACACACGGCAACGTAACGTAACACATGAATGTGTTATGCATGTTTTATGCATGTTCGATGGGTGGTTCGTGTATGTTTTATGTATGTTTCATGTATGTTTCATGTATGTTTTATGTATATGTTATGTATGTTGTATGTATGTATGTATGTATGTATGTATGTATGTATGTGTATGTGTATGTGTATGTATGTGTATGTATGTGTATGTATGTGTATGTATGTGTATGTATGTGTATGTATGTGTATGTATGTGTATGTATGTGTATGTATGTGTATGTATGTATGTGTATGTATGTGTATGTATGTGTATGTGTATGTATGTGTATGTATGTATGTGTATGTATGTATGTGTATGTATGTATGTGTATGTATGTATGTGTATGTATGTATGTGTATGTATGTATGTGTATGTATGTATGTGTATGTATGTATGTGTATGTATGTATGTATGTATGTTGTGTGCACGGTACCTGGTACAAAACCTCATGTTTTTTATCTATGGTGATGATATACAGTGGCTCAAGAACAAATCACTACCCACCGTGTCATCATAGTCATAATCCTTGTCCAACCTGCTCACTTACAGAAAAGGTTCTCAACTCAACCATATCAACCATGATGACCCAGAGTCGTATCCAGACATCCAGCGAATCCAGCCGTATCATTTTTCACAAAGCGTCGGGTGGTCCAAAAGCTTCGCGACACGAATCTCGTCCTTCAAAAAGTCGAGGCGTGTATCTTTGTCACGACCTCGTGCGGATCGATGGAGATCTCCGCAGAGATTCAGACATCAGAAAGACTGAACAGAATGATTAACACATATAAACACTGTAATGGGGTTTGTAATGGTTTTTAAACCAACTTATAACTGGGAGGCCCCTTCCTATTATTAACGCTCTGTATCGAAATCTGATTTTAATATGTCTGGATGTGGACTGAGCGTCCTGGAATTGCTGCTGTGTGGATTTCTGAGCACACAGGGATCACCACTTTAACATGGCTTCTATCTGATAGCATCAGATATTTTGATCTATGGCCTTGTCTCAGAATGGCGGAAAGTACCCGTTGTGTTTTTTCAAACCCATGGTTTTTTAAGGACCGGCAACCACCCTTTTGTTTCAGCGGAACACATATCTTTTGCTCCGTCTTCCCCAACTTGGATTTTCTTTAAAAGCCAATAAAGTTATATTCCCTACAGATTCCCAAAATGTTGGACCACTGGGAACATGAGAAAGCAAAGCCAGTATTTGATTCGCGCCTGTTTTCGGCAGAGGTATCCGTTTCACCGCGCGAATCGCATCAGTGGCTTTGATCGTGGCCTTGAAGACCGCACCAAAGGAGCCTTCGCCTGGCCATGGCTATGCCATAATATAGCCATAGTGAGATGGAAAAACATTAAAGAGACAACGTAGACTTTGGGGTGCACTGTTTGTCAGACAATCCTATATACGCGTATGTATATATATATATACACATATATGTAACATATGCATATGTACGCACATATGTATATTACATTTATACATATTTCGAATGACGCTTTTCAAAAACGAAAGTAAGATGTGAATTGAGGAAGATTTGGATTTAATTTGACGAGCAGCGTAGTCAACAAAATGTAGCATGAAAAAAGCGCCAATCGTGGGCGACCATGGGGATTTGATCTACCGATCTGGGCTGTGTGACCACAAAAAATGTGCATTGGATGAAGCCTAGTGCATACAGCATATGTATACACACACACACATATATATATATATATATTATATGTGGCTAACCAAGAAGACAGCAAATTCAAGCAACAAATGCTGGCGAAGCATTTGTAGGGAAAAGATAACGAATATGGAACCAATGGAACCATAAAATGGGATATCCCATGATATCCCGGTTTATTGAGAAACCAATCCTTTGTGGATTCCCAGGTTTTGTTTCAGGAAACATGCTGAACAAATCTCACCGTCCCTCTGTGGCATCATCCACATGTTGTGAACGGCTACATGCAAAGACAGCACACGTGTGTACTGAGTGTAGACATGATATGTATATATATATAATGTAAATATTTAAATATCATATATATATGTAAATTATACCTAGACTTCGACATCTATAGTAACCATAGTTGTTCGTATCACGATTTTTGTCGCCCTTTATCTATCAAGGGATTCCCCATCTGGCCCCTTCTGCCTAAGGTCTTTCCCAAGTCGTAAAAATCCGAGATCTTGCCCGGGTTATCGATGTTGATACCTGGCTTGTGCGACCACGGTTGCGGTTTTTGTTTTTAGACTTTAGACTATATATATACATATATATATATCTTATATATATATATAATGAGAAAAATGAAATTATATAAATATCATGAACCAAGAAAAGACTGGGAAAGACTGCTTCCATCATCCTTCATCATCCAACAGATTTTGATCCAAATCCCCGGATGGTCAAGCCATGCCATGGCCATGCAGGTTTTTGTCACTATCCATGGTGGCTAGTGACAAACTGTTGTTTTCATATAAGTTATAAAATATTACAGTCATTGAAGTGTAATTTTAATTTATCTTGGTGAAATTTGGTAAAAGATGTAGAGTTCAAACCCGGTTGCATACACATACATCCCTTATTGGTGTTGTTCAAAAATACGGACGCTGTTTTGATTGAGTCTCCTTTTGAGAGGTATTTCAAACCCTTATCTTCCATGATTTATATTGTTTAAATACTCCGATTCTGCCATCTCTGCTGATTTATAATGAGATCTTTTGAGTACAGTAAACCATCTAAACCCATCTTTTGAGCTGAAGAGGGTGGTCTAACACAAACAATCAAAACCAGCCAGTTTTATAATAGTACGTTTTATAACACACTCATGTCATCGATCCTTGGGGATTTCTTCAGGCGCCTAAAGCTGCAGAGGTGACAACTTGACCGGCATCGTCATCGTCGCCGCCACCTTCATCGAGGGATTAATCCCCCGGGGTCTGAACCCCTTAAAAGATCTGAAAAGGTGAATTTACCAACCAAAATGAGTAATAAATAAAAAAACATAACAGAACCAAAAAGGGGGTGGTATGTATATATGTATGTATGTATGTATGTACGTATGTACGTATGTATGTATGTATGTATGTGTGTATGTATGTATGTATGTATGTGTGTATGTATGTATGTATGTTCGTATGTATGTATGTATGTATGTCTGTATGTGTGTATGTGTGTATGTGTGTATGTATGTATGTATGTATGTTTGTATGTATGTATGTATGTATGCATGTATGTATGTATGTATGTGTGTGGGCTATGTATGTATGTGTGTATGTGTGTATGTATGTATGTATGTATGTATGTATGTATGTATGTATGTATGTATGTGTGTATGTATGTATGTATGTATGGATGTATGGATGTATGTATGTATGTATGTATGTATGTATGTTTATGTATGTATGTATGTTTGTATAAAGGTATGTACGTATGTATGTATGTATGTAAGTTTATGTATGTATGTATGTATGTATGTATGTGTGTATGTATGTATGTATGTATTTATGTATGTATGTATGTATGTATGTATGTATGACTATGTATGTATGACTATGTATGTATGTATGAATGAATGTATGTATGTATGTGTGTATGCATGCATGCATGCATGCATGCACCCATGCATGCATGCATGCAATGAATGTATGTATGGTATGGTATGGTATGGTATGGTATGGTATGGTATGGTATGTATGTATGAAATGTATGTATGTATGAAATGTATGCATGTATGTATGTATGGATGTATGGATGTATGGATGTACAGATGTAGGGATGTAGGGATGTATGGATGTATGGATGTATGGATGTAGGGATGTATGGATGTACGGATGTATCGATGTATGGATGTATGGATGTATGCATGTATGCATGTATGCATGTATGCATGTATGCATGTATGCATGTATTGTATGCATGTATCCATGTATGCATGTATTGCACGCATGTATGCATGTATTGCACGCATGTATGCATGTATGCATGTATGCATGTATGCATGTATGCATGTATTGTATGCATGTATGCATGTATGCATGTATGCATGTATCATGTATGCATGTATTGTATACATGTATGTATGTATGTATGTATGTATGCATGTATGCATTTATGTATGTATGTAAGTATATATATATATACTGTATATATATAATTATACTGATAAGTATTCATTTTCCACACACATGTGGGAGTTCGGAGCTTCGATCATGTTTCACCCTCATTTCAGGTCATGGTATCCATGGATCAGCCTCAACTTTTATCAGTTTCCTGGCAAAAGTTCCATCACCTCTGTGCTGAACCGTGGCTTGCCAAGTTTGACCGGACGGTATCTTTGTTGGATAGGAGGATGAACCAAACTACTTAATGTAGACTCAGATGTTATGATTATAATGATAGAGATCCTGGGAATTTTCACTGGATAGTGTATTGTAATGGTAGTCAAGTAATATCCACTTGATCTTCATCCAGTTATCTGCAGAGACTTTCTGCACTAATGAAGAGTGGTTTTGGGCGAGATCCTGGGGCCACCGGTCCCTGCACAACTGTCATGCTGCACTTTTCGATGACATAACATGCAAGTTTATAGTATATGGCATACTATACCTTGTGTTTGTCTGTTGTTGTTGATTGCTGATGTTGCTGTTGTTGCTGTTGTTGCTGGTGTTGCTGATGTTGTTGTTGTTGTTGCTGGCTGTTGTTATTGTTGTTGATGATGTTGTTGTTGTTGCTGCTGTTGTTGTTGTTGCTGTTGTTGTTGTTGTTGTTGCTGCGGTTGTTGTTGCTGTTGTTGCTGCTGTTGCTGTTGTTGCTGTTGTTGTTGTTGTTGCTGTTGTTGCTTTTGTTGCTTTTGTTGCTGGTGCTGTTGCTGTTGCTGCTGCTGCTGGTGGTGGTGTTGGTGTTGGTGTTGTTGTTGTTGTCGTTGTCGTTGTCGTTGTTGTTGTTGTTGTTGTATCATATTGGTTTAATATCTGCATGGGCACACGTCGATATATACCATACACATACTGTGTACATACACCCCAACGTGCATGAGCTAGAAAAATACCCCTATCCCACCCAATTATACTGGTTGGTTTATAGCTTTCAGGATTGTGGGCGTTCACAACACCCAATAAGTCAGGTTCGGTATTTTATACCCTCTATGCCTATAACTGCCAATCAATAATGATTTTCTGTTCGGTTTTTCACACCTCCACAATCCACCACAAAGTGTTAGGGAAGAAACAGGCACCACCTATGGCTGCCGGCCGATCTGATCCCCCAAATTATGACTGGATTACGGATGATCGTCCCGCACTGTTGGAGTAGTTTCAACCACATTCACAACAAGCGAAGTCCAAGAAAACTAGAGGCACATTGTCTGAGAGTAGGGTACTCTAATTTCAATGGAATGTGACCATTTTCCCTGAAATTGCAATGTTTGGGTACCTCCCGTATTGAAATTGTCCAGGAGCAACGGCTAAAAGCCACCAACCACGCCTCCTAAAACTACGCCTTTGGCCTCCTGGGAGACGCTGGATGCCAAATAAAAACTGCCTACTACTACCTACAAGTACCTGGTGGTTTCAGGTTTCAACCCATCTGAGAAATATGAATTGGTTGAAATCATCATCGCCAATCGCGTTAAGAATCGCACGGACATTTAAAAACATGCCATCGAAATGCTTTGAGTGAGAATCCTCTTATTTTACATGAGTAGATTCAAAATCCAGGAATGCCTGAATGCCTATCCTGAAATAATGCCAGTGGATGCTCCACTTTGTGAAGTTCAACGTGAGTTCACCAAGCCCGTTGCCCATACAGAATATGTCGTAAGATGGTCCGCTAATAAATAGATGGGTAAACATCTAGCAACCCCAAAGCAATGGAACAAGCAAATGTCAGTCCTAAATAGTGGCAAATTAGGTTTCATTTTGTTGACAATGGTTGTCACTGGTTAAGAATATATGCACCATTGGATCAATTTGGATCATATGTGACAATATTTCTATAATATAATTCTGACAATTAAGACATAGACAATGAGGTTTCTATCTTTTTGGGGATTGGGTCATGTACGTCATATACTCAACCTCTAAACAAGGTGAGGTCCCTGTCCCTCTGGGCCCTCTGGGCCCTCTGGGCCCTCTGGGCCCTCTGGGCCCTCTGGGCCCTCTGGGCCCTCTGGGCCCTCTGGGCCCTCTGGGCCCTCTGGGCCCTCTGGGCCCTCTGGGCCCTCTGGGCCCTCTGGGGCGCGGGCAGGTCGTGTTTTTTTCTTACTGTTCAAGTAACCTGGGCGATGGAGGACAGGGGATGGGTCCTCCAACCTGCCATATGGGGGATGAACATTCAGAAATCACAGCTATTGCCAGAGGTTCAGTGACCAGGGTGACCCATAGCCACTTCTGCTACAAAAAACAAAGCCGTGCCGAGAACCTTCATAGATTCAAAGGTCGCAAGGTGTGCTTTACACGCGGCTTACACGTTGCTTACGCCGCTTGGGATTCTCATGGAGTGTCCTTTTACGGGGATATTGGCTTATGCAAGGCTCAAGCAGCACTTTCGCGACGGTGGTTTTGGCCTACGCACTGACCGCCCGGTTACTTACCAATACATAAGGGGTTTATAGCGTGGCTCCAATTGGAACTTGAACGCAAAAAATGCGGGCATACCTGCCACAACTGGCATTGCACTCCACGAAACTGACATGGCGGGAAATCGACCTATATCATTTGAACTGCATCCTTCACATCCATGTGGGTATGTGTTCTAGCTAGACAATTTATCCTATTTCGACCACTTGAAATCTTCAGCTTTGCCAGGATCAATCCTCCCTCTATTTGCCAACATGTCTTGCTGGCATTTTGGGCCTATTCATGGTCCGTACAGGCCCATACAAATATGATGCAGCTCATGTGTGTAGACAAAGTATTAATACAAAAACATTTATATATTATATTGTAAACCAAGGTGAGTAACGAGTGAGAATGACTGTACATCGATATATATATATATATGTATATATATATATGTACATACATATGTATATATATATATACATGATGTATAGTCTATGTATGTATGAACTGCGATCAAAAGTCATTGTGTTCCCCTGGTCAAAAAACAAACAGCATGGTATTGCATTCTTTATTTTGGGTGAGTTTTTTTTTGGGGTGTCTATTGTTGTATACTGTATGATATTGTACCTATAAAGACGATGGAGGAAAATATATGAACAAAACAGTGCAAGGAAAAGAAGCGGAAAAGGAAAAAGGAAAGGAAGAGTAGAGGAAGAACAAAGACAGAGGAAAGGATAAGAAAAGAAAGAGGAAATAAAAGAGGATACAAAGAGGAAAGAAGGAGGAAGAAGGAGGACGAAGGAGGAAGGAGGAAGAAGGAGGAAGAAGGAGGAAGAAGGAGGAAGGAGGAAGAAGGAGGAAGAAGGAGGAAGAAGGAGGAAGAAGGAGGAAGAAGGAGGAAGAAGGAGGAAGAAGGAGGAAGAAGGAGGAAGAAGTAGAAAGAAGTAGAAAGAAGGAGGAAGAAGGAGGAAGAAGGAGGAAGAAGGAGGAAGGAGGAAGAAGGAGGAAGGAGGAAGAAGGAGGAAGGAGGAAGAAGGAGGAAGGAGGAAGAAGGAGGAAGGGAGGAAGAAGGAGGAAGAAGGAGGAAGGACGAAGAAGGAGGAAGAAGGAGGAAACAGCACCTCTCCTTCCGGAAGAGGAAAGGAATATGAAAGGAACGGTTTAAAGGGTCTATCTGTGGCATGGGGCTTGTTGAACAAACGGGTATTGCTAAGGTATTGCTTGGAGTATCGCTAACTTTGCCTCTTGCATGTTCGCAACTTTGTGGAAATCAACTTCAGGTGTGGATATAATGTACAATTATAGGTCTCGCTTTTGGGGAGAGAGCTATCGCTACGCAGTGTTTGGTGCACTTTCCAGACACTCAAGCACTCCCTATACTAAAATGACCTACAGTACCAGAACTGTGTCTGACATATATATATATATATATATATATATACATGTACGTACGTACGAGGTACATGCATACATATACATGTATATATATATATATATATAAATATGTATTTTTATATATGGATAATACATAGACTGATCATATTACTAAGCAGTATACGAAGAACTTGAAAAAAACGTGAAATCCAGAGCTCCATCATATCCAAGACACGCCGACTGCAGGTCGATCTTGGGGAGACGTTGGAGCTCTCCGTGTCGGGTTCTCAGGCGAATTCGGACTAGAGAATGATGTTCTCATTATAGCAACCCTATAACTAGATTAGATAGAAAAGTTAGACACTTGGACAAATATTGGAAAATGACATCTATAACTCTATAACATCTTGAAAAACACTTTTTCTATCTTTTTGGAAGTAGCCGTACAGGTTGTGGATACCTATGGACAATGACAATAATAGTACTACAGTACTACTACTCATAATAATGATAGTAAAAGAAACATATGTAATATTATGTAATAATAGTGAACATCTATGTATATATATATATATATACAGACGTAAACATTTGGATTGTATGTGGACAACGCCTTCCATGCTATAGTAGTAAAACCGTAACATATCATGACAAAAGAAGTTGCAAAGTACAGAGGTCCCACAAAGATACAAAACATATTCTCTACTGTGTGGTTGTAGACTAGTATGTTAACCTAGTTTATGTCTTCGGTTTCAAGATCACTGACTAAATACACCCAAACCCAGCAACCAAAACATTCTCTATGGGCCTTGGTCTTGGCAAGTCTCGGGATTTTTAAGACTGGCAAAGCCCAAAACAAAGCGTTTCCACTGTGCAATTCTATTGGATTGTCAATATCAAGAAACACTGGCTGGTGGTATACCTACCCCTCTGAAAAATATGACTTCGTCAGTTGGGATGATGAAATTCCAACTATATATATATGGAAAGTCATAAAATTCCATGGTTCCAAACCACCCACCAGAAACCCATCGTTGATCGAATCCCGATGTCTGTTCGATCCCCCGATCGAAAAATTGCTGACGGCTTCAACCGTTACGAGTTGATTGGGCGAATCATTCCGTTCGTTGCGTTGAAAAAAACATGTCACATCAAAATAGAGGTTTCCTGAAAATGGGGTACGCCCCAAATCATCCATTTTAAGAGGAATTTCCAGTATAAACCATGCAGCTGTTGGGGTACCCGGGTACCCCCCCCATTTTAGGGAGCCCCCCAAATGATACAACATCATTTTTCAGATCACCAACAAGTGGTTGATATAGGTAAAGCAGTCACAGCCCATGCCCCTTCCAAGTGGCCCTGGTCGATGCAAACGTCACCTGGAGAATGCATGCGACGGGGTAGTGATGTTCAGAGACCGATGGAATCACAGATTTTGTCCCTTAACAGATATAAATTGGATGATAACTCCTGCAACTAAGGTGATGTATAATTAACTTAAACGCGGTTCAAAGCCAGTTATAACTCTTAAGGGCTTTAACTGTAGTCCATAGCTTTGGGGTATGTTTTTGGAGTAAACTGTTTTTTCCTGGCAAAAAACAAACTATGACCAGGATGCCATCCAATGGAAAATCGCCCTGTTGCGGAAACCAGGCTGTAGCGACCATCAAACGTAGCCGGACACTGTTTTCATCCGTCTATTCAAAAAAAAACATCAAATGGAGGTTTCCTGAAATAGGGGTACCCCTAAATCACCAATTTTAATGTTTTTTTTCTAATTATAAACCATCCATTTTGGGGTACCCCCATTTACAGAAACCCCCCAAAGTGTCTGATGATGATATGATATACCGTATGATATACCCGACCAAAAAAAAACATGCCAATGATCTGGCAGATGTTTAAAAGTCAGCAATCCACAGCTGAAGCAATCTACAAATCGGGGATGAAAAACTTCACATTCTTGGGATTTAACCCGCGATTCCATGGTGGATGAAAATAGCCATGATATTGGGATACCATTAAGGATACCAGCGGAATATATAAACTTAGATGACCCTTGAAGTCAGTGAACTGATAAGTTTATGCCCCCAAACAGAACTGGGGATAGTTCAGTGGTTATAATCCGCATACTAACAACTTACAGTGTATGTATATATATATATAACTAACTAACAAACAAACTAACTAACTCCATGCGCCATTTAAATATGGACATGCCATTTAAATATGGACGTGTGTTGAGGATACTAATAAACAACAAAAACAATCTGGATAGTTTTTGTAGCAAGACGGCAAAACATCTATTTTAGGATTAAGCCAATACACCCAAAACATACCCAGTATCATAGTCGGTAACATCGCCGGTTTTTGTTCTGTTTTTGGATTCAAACAGTAAAACAAATTACCTTAACCCACCAAACACATCACCATTATATCACCATGACCTCATCATCAACCAACCATCCATTCATCAACTAGGTCACCATATATGTTGCATCGTTGCAACTCCCTAAATGGTTCTCACTCCTCACTATTTCGGTTTGTTTGAAAATAGAATGCCCAAAATTTGATGGTGAATCATCATGTTCACCATTAACAAAATCAATCTTGGAGGGTATATCCTATTTTCACTTAGCTAAGTTGGTTTAGACACCCCATTCACTGTAGTTATATTTACCGGAATCCCCATAGTGAATTTGCACGAGTATAAATCGAGTTGAAATCCCATTTGCTTGACTCAATCCCCATGTTCCTCCATTTTTGCTGGCTACATTCCCCATTTGGGGATGTGTCAAAAAATCAAAATCTATTAAAAACCATATTTGTGGGAATAGTATGGAATAACCATCCATTAACCCGCTAGTTTCGGGTGCTGTTTGGGTACCAGCGTTTTGACTCGAAAGCCGCCGGGAGACTGACGCTTCGAATGGACGAGCGATCGCTGGAATTCTCCTGGCCTTCAATGACCTGAACAGTGCAGGGTGCCGTGCTGTGCTGGAGGGATGGCAAGGAAGTAAGGTGGATCTATAAACAGTATGCACTAAATACCCTGTATATAAGTATAATATATATATATATATATGTAGTGAATATTAATAATATGTAAATACTGTATATATATATCATAAAATATTTTTATTCATATGTCATGTATGTAAATAACTATACATGCATATATCCATATACATATATATATATATATTTGCATGTGTTCATTAATAATGATTGTATACATAGTTTACATGCAAAGTCATGTATACATATATATATATATACATATATTCAATATATTTCAATATCACACAAGTATGACACAAAATTTCAGGATATGATTCGATATAAACCCCGTCCCTATTACTAAACGTACTGCAAATACTAGATGCTAGGGTCCATTCCCAATTTTGGGGAATTTCAAGTTGGTCAATTTAAACTGCCATTGATCCCCTTTGGAAAACAATTTTAAAATCCAGGTCACATGTTGCGGTTTCAACCCTGCACTACTTGGTTGGGAGCGTGCCTGACAATAAAACTAGTTTCTTTGATTAAAGTGTTGATCTGTTTTTTCCGGGGACAGCATCGAAATCTACTTTTCGGCTATATATTTGACTATAAAATGACACATGTTTGTTTCTTTTACTAAGGCTTTGGTTTCCGTATGAGGGGAAGCTGTGAAATCCAAGTTTTTGTATATAATGTGATTTCATTTGAATTATCCCGGCAAGAGACCCCAAACAGTGTGGGGGGAGTAAAAAGATCAGGTATTATAATGTTGATGATGATATTGATGTTGATGAAGGTGTTGATGCTGATGATGATGATGATGCGATGGTGATGATGA
The DNA here is from genome assembly GCA_947184155.2 of Cladocopium goreaui. Classification (NCBI taxonomy): domain Eukaryota; class Dinophyceae; order Suessiales; family Symbiodiniaceae; genus Cladocopium; species Cladocopium goreaui. The sequence goes on along the minus strand of CAMXCT020000480.1, from coordinate 562,322 downwards.
TGATGATGAGATGGTGATGATGATGATAATGAGGAGGAGGAAGATGAACATGAGGATGATGTTGATGACGATGATGATGATGATGGTGATGATGATGCTGCTGCTGCTGATGATGATGATGATGATGGGGCCAGCATTTTGTACAACCTGGGCAATCGAAATTCACATGGACATGTCACAAGAGGCACTTTGTGCGGAAATTTACAGGGAAAATGCCGGACGCTTCCGATACCACCTCGATTGAACACCGGCCCTTAACCGTTACCGTAAAAACCTCGCAGTGTGGCCACACTGCTTGGGGAAAAATGAATTTGATCGATCTTGATATGGACAATTATAGTTATAAATATTCTTAAATTAAGGATTGAGTTCATCATTATGGGAAAGCTTCGAAGCCCAATTATGGAAAACTAGGAATTATAATTCTTCAAAGGGAGTTTGACCGATTCTGACATGAAAGTTGTAAGTTAGTTGTTGCTATATCATTATATACATGTACTATGTTTCATGTCTTGATGCTACTATTAGCGGAAGCTTTGATATCCAAAGTTTGGCAATATGTTAGTTTTACTTCAATTAAGGGAGTTGATCGAGTTTACAATGTATTTTTTCAATAAAGGCTTTAATCTGATTATTAGGGGGAAGCTTTGCACCCCAATACTAAATACACCCAAATACTAAAAACTACTCCACATGATTTTTTCCCCGCCTGATAGGTGAGGGTCTCTGGATTTTAGCAGAGGTGTGCCTCATTCACTCCTTCCCTCCTCCTCTCCTTCTCTCCTTCTCTACTCCTCTGCCAGCTCATTGTGACTGTGGAGCATGCCTGGACCCGCGCCATATCGTAAGCTCCGGGCGCAGTGGAGTACTCCTGGAGCCGATGCAGTGGAGCACGCCTGGGACCCGAACAGATGCCAGAAAGGATGCCAGAATATATGCCAAAGGGAATGTCAGAAAGAATGCCAGATCGAATTGCAGCATAGAAGTCAGATAGAATAATGAATGCCAGATAGATTGCCAGAATATATATCAGATAGAATGCCAGAAAGAATGCCAGATAGAATACCAGAATATATATGGGTATGTCTCAAAATAACGTGTCCAAGCCGGGAAGTTTGACTAGGGGGTATGATTCGTGGGTATGATTCGGGGTATGATTCGTGGGTATGATTCGCCGACCTTGATTTAGTGTTTCCCTGCATCCTCCGCGTATGGTTATTTACCCACACTACAAATGTTTCAACTGTTGGCAATTATACCATGCGTGGAGCGCTTTGGAGCTGGCATGCTGTTGACGCTGTGCGTGCTGCTGTCAGAGTGGTGTGTGCGCTTTGGAGCGGGCATCGTGGTGCCGTTGGAATGCCGCTGCAAGGTGCTGGTGCAGGGTGTTGCTTGCTGTCAAAGTGGTGTGTACAGTTTGGAGCGATGCTGGTGGTGCTCAGGGTGCTGCTGCAGGTGCTGCCTGAGGGTGATGATTGAAGGTGCTGCTGTCAGAGTGGTGTGTGCTGTAAACCCTGCTTTGGAGCGGGCATGCTGGTGAGCGGATGCGGGTGGAAGGTGCTGCTTGAGGGTGCTGTCGAGCTAGCCTGCTGGTGCTGCTGCAAGGGGTGATGCTTCAGGGTGCTGCAAGGACGGTACGTACTGTACCCAACTCGTGCTGCAAGGGTGCTAGTGAAGGGTGCTGCTGCACGCTGCAGGGTGCTGTTGTCGGATTTTTCTCAGAAGCAGCAGGAGGCGTAGTGTAGCCCGTGGCGAATGGTTGCAATGCAAAGAAAAGAGCTCACAAAACACAAGTTCTGATCTTGCAAATGTACCAAGGTTCAGAATTGGGAAGTTTGAGGTATGATTCGGGTATGATTCGGGCATGATTCGGGGTATGATTCGGAAACCCATCTTTTTTGGAATTCAGGAAGCTTTGTTGCTTGAGTTTCTTTTTCCCACCGTCAACCTACTACGATTGCTACTTTGTCAATGGCTGCAATGGCTCGACCTGCCAGACGACCTTGGACAGGACCTGAACATGAAGAATGTGAAGATCTCAATGCACATCACATCTATGATTTATATCCGCCGGCCTGCCGGCGTCTCTTCTGGATGTTCTTCTCATGTACCTTTAGCTCAGCTACGCTTAGGCTTATGTTCCTCTTCGACGGAGTTTTGGTTTGGTTGCCAGCCAGCCAGCCAGCCGCAGCCAGAGTCATCCCCCTCATCAGCCTCATCAGCAACACAGCAAGCAACTAGCCACGCAGCCAGCCAGCTGCAACTAGCCAGCCCTACAGCCAGCCACCCAACCAGCAGCAGCAACTGAGCCAGCCACCTAGCCAGCCAGCCAGCCAGCCAGCCAGCCAGCCTCCCAGAGCCAGCCAGCTTAGGGGTAGTGATGAGACTCTGCGCGCGTGGAGAAGATTCGCCACTCCGTGAAGGTATGTGAAGGTAGCCAGGGATCATCGGGTCTGGCCAACACTGGTCAATTAGCTTGTCAGGTCCATTATAACTAGTGAGGCCAATGCAATCCCAAACGATCCCAAAAGAAACATTCATAATCGTGATTTTTTGGGGTATGATTTTTTGGGGTATGATTCGGGGGTATGATTCGGGGGTATGATTCGGGGTATGATTCGGGGGTATGATTCGCACAGATCGAACTTCCTGCCTTTACTAAAAACTACACGCGTTAAAAAAATACACAGCCATATATATATAATTATATATATATGTATGTCAGATAGAATGCCAGAAAGAATGCCAAATAGAACTTCAAAATATATGTTAGACAGAATGCCAAATAGAACGTCAGAATATATGTCAGATAGGATGCGAGAAATAATGCCAGATAGGAGTCTGAATATATGTCAGGTAGAATGTCACTTGGTGGGGGTGGGGATCACTCGAAGAATCTTTTTTTGGGGGTCGTTTAGTAATAAGGGTAAGACGTTTATTTATTATACATGTTGTGATATGAGATGATATGATGTGACTTTCAGAATATAAATATATATATATATAGAGCCAGTAATGTATAGACATGTATACTCCACAAGGTGAGATACAGATGGACTTTGGAGATACATCCAAGAAAAAATGGCGTAGTGGATTCCCAGTCGGATCATTACAAGGTGGGGCCATGTGAGGGCCCGCTAGATAGCAAAGTGGGCTTTAAATTCATTACTATAACTCACTACTATAGCTATTTATCTATCTATCTATCTACCTATCTATTGATGTATGTATGCATGCATGTATGTATGTATGTATGAATGAATGTATGTATGTATGCGTGTAAGTAAGAAAGAAAGAAAGCAAGTAAGTAAGTAATTAAGAACGTAAGTAAGGAAGTAAGAAAGTAAGTAAGATAATAAGTAAGTAAGAAAGTAAGTAAGTAAGTAAGTGTATGTATGTATGTAAGTAAGTATGTATGTATGTATGTGTATGTATGTATGTATGTATGTATGTATGTGTGCATGTATGCATGCATGCATGCATGTATGTGTGTGTATGTATGCATGCATGCATGTATGTATGCATGCATGTATGTATGCATGTATGTATATCTATGTATATGTATGTATATGTATGTGTATGTATGTGTATGTATATGTATGTATATGTATGTATATGTATGTGTAAGTATGTATATATGTAAATGTATGTATATATATATATATAAAAATGTATATGTATGTATATGTATGTATATGTATATGTAAATGTGTATATGAAAATGTGTATATGTAAATGTGTATATGTAAATGTGTATATGTATGTATATGTAGGTATATGTAGGTATATGTATGTATATCTATGTATATGTATGTATATGTATGTGTATGTATGTGTATGTATATGTATGTATATGTATGTGTAAGTGTATATATATATATATATGTGAATGTATGTATATATATGTATATGTATGTATATGTATGTATATGTATGTATATGTATGTATATGTATGTATATGTATGTATATGTATGTATATGTATGTACATCTATGTATATGTATGTATATGTATGTATATGTATGTAAATGTATGTATATGTATGTATATGTATGTATATGTATGTATATGTATGTATATGTATGTATATGTATGTATATGTATGTATATGTATGTATATGTATGTATGTATGTATGTATGTATGTGTGTGTGCGCGTATGTATGTGTATATGTGTATGTGTATATGTGTATGTGTATATGTGTGTGCGCGTATGTATGTGTATGTGTGTATGTGTATATGAATGTGTACATGTGTATGTGTATATGTATTTGTATATGTATGTGTAAATGTGTGTATGTATGTCTGTCTGTCTGTCTGTGTGTATGTATGTATGTATGTATGTATGTATGTATGTATGTATGTATGTATATGTATGTATGTATATGTATGTATGTGTATGTATATGTATGTATATGTACGTATATGTATGTATATGTATGTATATGTATGTATGTATGTATGTGTGTGTGCGCGTATGTATGTGTATATGTGTATGTGTATATGTGTATGTGTATATGTGTATGTGTGTGTATGTGTATGTGTATGTGTATGTTTGTATGTATGTTTGTATGTATGTTTGTATGTATGTATATGTATGTGTATGTGTATGTGTGTGTATGTGTATGTGTATGTGTATGTGTATGTGTATGTGTATGTGTATGTGTATGTATGTATGTATGCATGCATGTATGTATGTATGTATATGTATATGTATAGAATTCTTAGGTTATGGTAAATTAAATTATAGGGAATTGACAAAACTGGAAATAAGGCTATATTGAGATAGTAATCCCTACTAAGCATCATTTCAGTGACGTTGCAGTGAGGTCGTTGTAATTTACCTTATAACTAAGATTACAGTAAATTTCAAACTCAATCAATTGCTACCCCTGGCGACTCCATGGAGATTTCTACTTCACAGTCTGGAGTAGATAGAAGTACCTTCGGAGCATGATAAACATATAATCAACATGAACCAACTAACAATTGAATCCTGGCATTTCTTTCGGAGAAGTCAAGCAATAAAAACAATTTCTGTTTGGAATGAATCACAAAACGTGATTGAATCGCCAACCAAACTACCCGTCGCGATACTGTACCATGTTCACTCCTTTTTCATCCAAGTGCTCTATGTATTGGTGTTGTTTGTGTTTTAACGTACACACCTGGATGTAAATTCTGGTATGAATATATATATAGATAGATAGATAGATAGATAGATAGATACAGTATGTATAAGCTCTGCTGGTTGATGTGAGTCAAGTCATTGGGTACTCCCAAAAAGCTAAAAACATGTTTTACTGTACCAATAGAATCGACGAACATGTGTTGTTCTGCGGGTCAACAGCAAACCATCCACATCCCCAATTTGGCTCCCGAAGATGACCAGCCAATCGTCCACGACTTTGGGTGGGTATATGGTCAACATCAATCTGGTCGATTCTGCGCGGTCTATCATAATTCATATCCATAACCTTTGTCGGTTTCACCTTCCAACATGTGGTTCACTTTGGTACAGAAATGGTCTCCTGCAAATGTTGGCTACTTACCGGTGTTCTTGGGACACTTCACGGTTTCACAGCAGAAAGTCCCATTCGTTTCTGGCACTGTGCCATCCCCCGATTTTATGAAAACCGCTGGTTGATCATTGCAGGGGTACCATTGGGGGCAAGGAACGGAACGACGTACTACACTACAGTGCTTGGATGTGCCAGTTCTTGGATAATAACATGCACCAACTATTATATGATATAAGCATCCTCCTTCCCATTCCCTGGGGGGGGTTGGGGGGCCCCATTTTTTTGTAGTGAACCAACCCCTGTCTCTACAAAATGGTTCTGGTACACAGTCTCCATCCTACAAGATGGTCTGTCTATAACCCATGGCTCTACAAAATGGTAGTGCCTGTCACCTGTTTTGATCCACAAATATTTTGACAATTTAGTCAAAAAATGATCAAACCAGTGCATTCATGATTTTATAAAACATATAAAAATCCCAGAGCCATTTTGTAGAGCCTCTATCTTGTCAAGACCTCAGCGTCAACTGCCTTTTTCCCAGTGCCATTTTGTAGGGTTTTTACCCTCTAGGCGTCTTCACTCCTCCTTTTCGGAGGTGGATCCATTTTTTTTCATGCAACTTTTGCAGCGTGAATATTTTTTCTATTTTTTTTGCCAACAATGTGCTGGCAATCCTTCTGAAGATGGAAACTTTTTCCGGTTCCAGTATGTTCCGGTCACAAAAACGGTCCCAGAGCAAAAACGAAGATCAGGAGAAGAATGCTATTTTGACACAGATCTTCCAGGGAACAATCGGTATCGAAGTTTGGATAAGGCTGAAGAATCCGAGAAGATCCAGAAGGATCCAGAAGGAACAAATTCAATCACAATTCTTTGCCACTGCTCTTTTCAACACAATCATAAAAACAGGGTCTATCTTCAGACCTACACCAGTCTACAAAATGGTCGACTCTAGGCGGCAGGCCTAACCATTTTCTAGAAAAAACATACCCCATGGGTTATCGACAGACCATTTTGTAGGATGGAGACTGTGTACTGGAGCCATTTTGCAGAGAAAAGGGGTGGTTCACTACAAAATGCTCCCCCCCCAACCTCACCCATGAAATGGCAAGGGGTATTTTGAAAGTATTTGGGGTCTAGGGGTTTCTTGTCATATGTTCCATCAGGTTGTAAACACAAATATGACAAATATGCACTTACAAAATGGTACATTTATTGAAACGATGGTTTCTCTACTGAATGGCTAGCTGATTTTTCTTTGTCAATGAATAACTCACATTTTTTAAAAGCACCAAATCATACCCTTAAAAACATCTACAAAATGGCTTTTTGTTTGTTACAAAATGGTTTGTCTTCGTGCCCATAAATGATCATGCCTTCAAAATAAGAATTATAAAACCATGTGAAACCCACAAATTACTACAAAATGGCATGCTCGACCCCATATAATGCCAACACTTCCCATAAAATTATGCCATATAGGCACCCCAACCCCCCTCGATCTGTGGAGGAAATGGCAAGGGGGATATATAAGCCATTTTGACATGGAATATCCCTAGTTAAATATGGATGACGAGCATCTTATTAGCAACTTCTGATTCGTGGCATTTAATCAACCAGTGCAAACAGGGAAGACACATCATTTTGGGATTGCCATTTGCCATTTGCCGTGCCAAGATGCCACATCTTCTTCCAGATTCACATTTTCGGTGGGGCCGATCTCGTCAAAACCTGAAATCGAGATCTCGGGACAATGGGCCATTGGTGTGGTCGGAAAATGACCAGCTGCTGCTTCTGGTAGACGTTCAACATGTGAAATGTTGACATTGGAATAAATAATGGATAATCCCATGAAAATGATGGTTTCCAAAGCTCAATATTGAGCCATATTGGTCGGTCCTTCTCATTTATAAGGGTTTGGATGAATACGCAATTGTGTGACGCCTCCCAGCCTGGTGGTTTCCTCAAATTTCTCAGATCCCCAATAGCTGGATGGAGTATAGTGGAGAATCCCATGAAAATGGATGATTTGGGGATACCCCATTTTACAAAACCCCCAAACATGGCCTTTCATTTTTTGTTCGACCCTTCCCCCCAAAGAAATGACCAAATAAAAGGGCTTGGGAAGTGCGAAGGACTACACAGGTCTAGTTCAGGGAAAGTCTGGACTGAGGGGTTGTCACATTTCAGCACTCAAAGATGGGGATCCTTTCAGTAATGATCAACCAGTCCAGAGTCGGAAAAACTGAGCATGTGGATAAATAGTCTACGATCAAACCATTGAAGTTGGGGAATACTCTCCAAATGCCTACTTCAAGATATTCAGGTATATCTATCTTCCCGCATTGTTCCTGGTGATCTACACATGTTTCTTGGCAATAGAGCGCTTGTAATTTGTTGCTGGGGCAATTCAGAGGAGCGATTGTGTGCTCGCAAACCATTTCTGGAGGCTTCCCAACCCATTCACTTGCCAATATATCATGTGCTAGGGTGAAAAAAACTAGACGACGGATGGCCCGAGAGCGTAGAGGAGCAGGGTCTTCTCTTGTTAGTATGGAGACGCAATTTTAGAAACGATGTATGAAAGATGTGTTATAGGCAGTCGAGAAGAGGAGTATCAAGACCAAATAGTGAGAAGCTTTTACACACAGTAGCTTTTACACAGACACTTTTACACAGAAAGCTTTTACCCACAGAAGCTTTTACATACAGAAGCTTTTACACAGACACGTTTACACACAGATACGTTTACACACAGACACTTTTACACACAGACCCTTTTACACACAGGAGTTGCTTTTACACACAAATGCTTGTACACACAGAAGCTTTTACACATAGACGCTTTTACACACAGGCACTTTTACACACAAACACTTTTACACAGAAACACTTTTACACACAGACGCTTTTACACGCAGACGCTTTTACACACAGAAGCTTTTACACACAAAAGTTTTTACACACAGAAGCTTTTACACACAAAAGCTTTTACACACAGAAGCTTTTACACAGACGCTTTTACACACATACGCTTTTACACACAGACGGTTTTACACACAGACGGTTTTACACACAGACACGTTTACACACAGACACTTTTACACACAGACCCTTTTACACACAGGAGCTGCTTTTACACACAAACGGCTTGTACACACAGAAGCTTTTACACATAGACGCTTTTACACACAGGCATTTTTACACACAAACACATTTACACACAAACACTTTTACACATGTGCTTTGGGGCTCCCCAACCAAGGTGTTTTGCCTTCCCTGAAAAAAAGCATAAACGGGCGGACCTGGCAGGCGGCGAACGTTTCTGGGCTGGGACACACACAGTATTACAATATGACATAAGTTGGTTCTTGTTGGGTTTAGCGTCCTGACCCCTGACTGTGACTGGAATTGAAACTCTTATCTTAACACTCATACATCCATCTCTATATATTAACACTCATACATCCATCTCTATTTCATATTGCTATTCCTATCTCAATATATAATATATCGATTTGTCTCTTCGTGGTAGCAGCCTGCCTATCCATGTAATCCATTCTACCCAGGGCCCTGACTCCATGCAAACCTAGCTGCACAGACCAACAACTATATGCGCAAAAGGAATGGGCAGCTTTATTCATCTTCGATAGAGTCTCAGCCCGTTCTGCTTGACTCACGCGGATGCACTATGGTGAGACAGGGTGTGCTATGGTGAAACTGAATGTCTCAAGCAAAGATGCGTGCATCAGCGAGTCTCAGACAGTTCTGGTTGACTCATGCTGATGCACTTCATTTTCAAATTCAATTGACATCAGTGGCTACCGCGGTTGATCTTTATCTGGGCACCTCCACGGACACGACCTTAGGTCCAGCATCTCTGTGAACGCAGCAAGATCTTCCACATTGCATCACAAGTGGTGTTGAAGATACCCCGACTACTGCCGGTTGGGATCTCAATCTCGACAAACGTAAAACTATGCCTTGCATTAAAAGAGTGAACGACCTTTCAAGTCCTCTGCTCCATTCATCCGCGCGCCTGTAATCACGGTCACATAGCTGACGCCATCTGAGGACATAGGACATTCCTTGAAAAGACATAGGTCGCATTATGCAAAGAGGTTTGAGTGGAAGGGCAAAAAATAGAAGGGTAAAATCCAACTACCATGCTATATAATATGAACAGGTACTACCATGCCTCGATCTGCCAAATTCGTATCCTGTCTCATGAGGGCGGTGTGCTTTGGGGCCCCCAACCAAGGTGGTTTGCCATCTCCCCAAAAAGAAGCATAAACGGGCGGACCTGGCAGGCGGCGAACGTTTCTGGGCTGGGAGAAGCACAGTATTACAATATGATATAATGGGATGGCTTTTGTGCTCCTTTCCATCTGGTTTTTGGGTTTAGGGTCCATGTGACTTGAATTGAAAGTCTTTTCTTAACATTCATACATCCATCTCTATATATATATATATATTACCACTTATACATCCAAATTCCATCTCATAACTTTATTTCTATCTCAATATATAATGTATCGATTTGTTTCTTTGTGGTAGCAGCCTATCCATGTAATCCATCCCATCCCGGGGCCCTGACTCGATGCAAACCTAGCTGCAGAGTCCAACAGTGCGGACCTGCAAAGCATTCAAGGACTATGACGAATGACTGCGACAAATCAATTTCAGTGATGTTCAGGCACAACTATATGCGCAAAAGGAATTAGCAACTTTATTGATCTTACTACCACTGCCTCGATCCGCCAAATTCGTATCCTGTCTCATGAGGGCGGTGTGCTTTGGGCCCCCCCAAGCAAGGTGGTTCTGGCAGGCGGCGGACATTGCTGGCCCCCTCAGCATTTCGACGGAGGGGTGAAGTTCGTACCATGTATTTGTACTTTGTATTGCTCAGACAGTTCTGGTTGCAATACAAGAATCAAAGTTAAACATCAAATAACTAAGCTGCTCACTAAGGTGTTGAGAAGACAAAGAACCGACCTGGCCCCCCGCCAGGGTGGGGGAACCATCCTATCCCCTGAAAGTCTTATAGGAGCAGGCCATAATTATATACCTATTATCAAAGTCTGAAGCTAAGGCCTAAGGCTGTTAATCTGAATATTGTAGAGATCTAAGACGACGACTCGACTATGTGCATCTCATCACAATACGTGACCAAGTGTGTAATGTCATGGCGAGCCTAACTAAAACTTGTGTCAGTCCCGATATTGTCCTGCAGAACCTTGAAGCGATCACTGCCCGCAGACTATCGCAGCTGTTGCATGCCATTCAGCATGGTCGAGTCCACTGGCACTGTGCTGCAAAACGATAAGTGCGCGCCATGCAAGCGCGCCGTTCCAGTGAGAAGTAGATCTGGGTGGCCTCCTCGAAGTCGCTCAGTTGGAAGTAGTGGTTCGTATGTTTGTTGTCGGATCGCATCCAGGAATTGGTCGTGCAGCCTTGCGCAAGTTCGGAAGCTGCCACTGTGTCCTCACCGCATCGATGAGGAACTCTCCCTGGTCAAGGCTCGCCTATGGATCTCCTAGTCCAAGGCCCAAAGCTCCTATACTCCTTGCTCACCCTTTTCTTCACACATCTGTGATGACCTTGGTGATCGCGGTGATGTTCTTCTCCAGGAAATAGCTAGTTACTTGCTTCTTCAAAATGACTTCGTTAACCATCAATTTGAAGCCACTTGATCAATCTCAAACAAGTTCAATGGACCATCTCAAAGGGGATCACTTTGAAGAAGCAACAGAAAATAGTTTTTGCTTTTCTTTACTTAGAAAAGTCCGTCCGTCCAGAGAGAGGCCTATCTGCCCACAACAAGAGATCGGGGGAACCGGGGTTACTGGCTCTGCAGGCCAAAGGTTATCATAGATTCAATTGGGAGGAAGTGACAATAGATGTACCATGGCTGATGGCAAGGCCATGGTACACCATCACCTCCATTGAAAGTCATAAGACCTGAGGAGGAGCCTGGACACGTATACCTTATATCGTGCGTGCGTGTGTCGATGGGATGGCGTGGTGAAGTCCCATTTCCATGTGAACCGGAAAAAAAGGAAATGATCTTACTCGAAACCAGCATGTATAAACATGTCATGAGGGCTGTGTGCTTTGGGGCCCCCCAACCAAGGTGGTTTGCCATCTCCCCAAAAAGAAGCATAAACGGGCGGACCTGGCAGGCGGCGAACGTTTCTGGGCTGGGACAAGCACAGTATTACAATATGATATAATGGGATGGCCCTTGTGCTCCTTTCCATGTGGTTTTTGGGTTTAGGGTCCATGTGACTTGAATTGAAAGTCTTATCTTAACATTCATACATCCATCTCTATATATTAACACTCATACATCCATCTCTATTTCATATTGCTATTCTATCTCAATATATAATATATCGATTTGTCTCTTCGTGGTAGCAGCCTATCCATGTAATCCATCCCATCCCGGGGCCCTGACTCGATGCAAACCCAACTGCAGAGACCAACAGTGCGGACCTGCAAAGCATTCAAGCACTATGACTAATGACTGCGACAGATCACATTTGTTGATGTTCAGGCACAACTATATGCGCAAAAGGATCTGACAGCTTTATTGATTTTCGATGAAGTCTCAGACCGGGCTGTTTGACTCACGCAAAGATGCGTGCATCAACAAGTCTCAGACAGTTCTGGTTGACTCATGCTGATACACTTCATTTTCAAATCGTCTTTGCGATGATATGATTACATGTATCCAAATGCTTGTTTCACCGGTGTCAGGTAACCGGAAAGGTCTATAAAGCCCCAAGGCAGGACGGACCCACTAATCTACAGCTTGCTCATTCCTCAGTTCCTAGTAGGACGCTCGTGAGCCGGCTCATTAGCAACCATGCCGTCGATGATCTGATAAAGCAATCTTCCCTGCTCATCACGTTCTTCTGGAGCAAGAAATCCATACCAACGAAACTCACCAGGTCGAACCTTCTCCAGTACATTTGCTTCCATCTTTCGAAAGTAACCCAGAGCAGTAATTTCGACCTGGAGGAAGCTGTAGTCGAAATAGTAAGTGTGACACCATTGAGCATCTGTGGCACGCCCAAGAGGCGCATGTGTCGCACTCAAATCTATCCTGGAGGTATAGATGTCTGGCTGGACTCTATGATGCGTCCGCAGTTCCTCCATCTGTGGTGGAGCGAGAGCTATCCACAGACGAATGCTATCCTCCATTGAGTTCAAACCGAGATTACTCCCCAAACTCAGCAAAGAAAATGGCTTCGCGACATCGATGCAAACATGCAACTCAATTGCCTTTCCATGTGGATTGATACTCACTGCAAATCTCGGTCCATGTTGATCTCTTGACTGTGAACTCTGCCGCTTACAGTTCTTCCAAACCAACGACCTACCAATCTACAGTCACCTTCCAGTTCAACATGACAACTCCACACGTCAAAACTCACAGTTTCACTACAGCAAATCAAACAAAAACAAACTGTCCATCCGTCACATGAGCAACGCAGACCCACATGCTGCTGAAGATACTCTTTCTTCTTTCTCTTCTGCATTTCAAACTGGAGTCACCAAAGGAATTGGCAGCTTTATTGATTTTCGATTGAGTGTCAGACCGATCTGCTTGACTCACCCCGATGCACTACGGTGAAACTGAATGTCCAGCAAAGATGCGCGCATCAACAAGTCTCAGACAGTTCTGGTTGACTCATGCTGATGCACTTCATTTTCAAATTTAATTGTCCTCCGTGGCTACCGCGGTCGATCCTTATCTGGGCACCTCCATGGCGCTGACCTTATTTGCAGCATCTGTGTGAATGCAGCAAGATCTGCTAGCCAGTCAGCTGGCTCCTCCGAGACATCCACAATGCAGTCGTTTTTACCAGATAGTGCTCGGTCTTTGGTTGAAACGAATACTGCTTGGCCAATTCAGAGCTCCTAGGAACAAATGCAAGAATGTGTCGTAGAAGCTGCTCACCGAAGACATCCGCGTTTGCCATGGCAGACCACATTTAAATAACAAGATAATTTATGTGAGTTTGTTTGTTGTGGAAACTGTCATGTCCAACGATGTGGTCGCTGCCGCCGCGTATCCTTCAACACCAAGACCCATAATGGGCTGTCATCATCTCTTGCGTCTTCATTGTAAAACAGAATGTAATACAGCGTGAAATCGACCGTGTGCTCACGCATCCAAGATAGTGGCAAATGGCCCCAGAAATGGTGGCCCATGTCTGGAGGGCCGTTCATGAAGACTTGGTCGTAGATGTACAATTCTCTCGAACCAGCGTCCATCCAGTCATGGAAGGATAGCAACAGCGCATCATTCAAATCAACTGAATTTGTTTGAAACGACGTATACTGCAATCTCCCCGCAGCTGCAAAGCAATCGGCTGCCATGCGTGACTTGATGTTAGTACAGCTACAACATTTTGGGGACCTCAGTCGATTGCTAGAAACTTTCGAAGGTGGACTTGCATTCTTGCAATCTTTACTTGAATAATGGGCTTTTCGATAGTGTAGTCCACATGTGAGCAATAATCTGCAGCTTCCTGATGTCACATAAGCAAGCGTGAATATAAACAATGCCATCCTCTCCCGGGGCCCTGGCCTGATGAAGACCCAGCTGTGTAGAAGAACCGAAGACCTTCTAAGCATTCAAGCACCAAGACCTTCAAATGGCGAGCATGACGCGGGATGTCCTGCGGAAGGTTGCAGCAGCTTCTGGTGTTTCTACGCGTGGAGAAGATGGTTCAATGGTGGCACCGGCTGAGCTGCGCAATGCCCTCCTCAGCCGGTGCCACCATTGAACCATCTTCTCCACGCGTAGAAACACCAGAAGCTGCTGCAACCTTCCGCAAGTCACCCTGTTTCATCATCGCCATCTTCTCTTGCAGCCACGTGCGTCCTTTGCTGCTGGCGTCCATACGAAGCTCTTCCACCTGTGCCGAAATACTGCCGCACACATCTCCACGCTCCTGCCACCGCATACGCTCTGACATTTTGGTGCACGCGGGCTCTTGAAGTAACATAACTCATGAAATGACATTTGCCAACAGACACAAAACTCTTCAATAACCAAGTATCTGCACAACAATCTATACTTATATCATCTTATATCCCTATACCAGTCCGTGCCAAGACCACACGAAACAAAAACACCTATCCACACGACTGCTCCCACTAAATCCACACTAACACCTTCTGTGATGCAACCCCTCCGCGGCGGCTGCTCATCATTCCCCGCCTCGGGCAATTCCGGGCGGCGAGACGAACTGGACGGCAATGGTCTACCAGTGGTGCCAGATTCCTGTGCAGATATGTCGTCGAACAGCCTTTTCATCACTGCGTCCCTGACTCCACTTGACGGCAAGCCAATCTCTTGTGCAATGACACGAAGATCTTCAACCTTCAGCGCCTTGAGCTGCGTCCAAAGTCCCTTTGTGCCACCACTTTTACAAACAGACGCTTTTTACACACAGACGCTTTTAAACACAAAGCTTTTACACACAGAGGCTTTTACACAAACACTGTAACACAAACACTTTTACACACAGAAGCTTTTACATACAAACACTTTTACGCACAGACGCTTTTACACACAAACCCTTTGACACACAGACGCTTTTACACACAGACGCTTTTTACACACAGACGCTTTTTACACACAGACACACAGAGGCTTTTACACAAACACTTTGACACAAACACTGTAACACAAACACTTTTACACACAGAAGCTTTTACATACAAACACTTTTACGCACAGACGCTTTTACACACAAACCCTTTGACACACAGACGCTTTTACACACAGACGCTTTTTACACACAGACGCTTTTTACACACAGACGCTGTCACACACAAACACATGTACACACAGAGGCTTTTACACAAACACTTTTACACAAACACTTTTACACAAACACTTTTACACACAGAAGCTTTTACATACAAACACTTTTACACACAGACGCTTTTACACACAAACGCTTTGACACACAGACGCTTTTACACACAGACAACCTCTACACACAGACGCTTTTTACACGCAAACGCTTTCACACACAAACACATTTACACACAGAGGCTTTTACACAGAAACACTTGAACACAAACACTGTAACACACAAACACATTTACACACAGACGCTTTTACACACAGACACTTTGACACACAGACGCTTTTACACACAGACGCTTTTACACACAGAGACTTTTACACACAGACGCTTTTTACACCCTCATTTCGTGCGAAAGTGTTTGCTCCAAGGCCAATAAAATCGCAATTTTACCTCAGTTTTTGCCGATCGACCCTCATTTCGTGCGAAAGGGTTGCTCCGGCACAAGTAAAATCGCAATTTTACCTCCGTTTTTGCCGATCGACCCTCATTTCGTGCGAAAGGGTTGCTCCGGCACAAGTAAAATCGCAATTTTACCTCAGTTTTTGCCGATCGACCCTCATTTCGTGCGAAAGGGTTGCTCCGGGACAAGTCAAATCGCAATTTTACCTCAGTTTTTGCCGATCGACCCTCATTTCGTGCGAAAGGGTTGCTCCGGGACAAGTCAAATCGCAATTTTACCGCAGTTTTTGCCGATCGACCCTCATTTCGTGCGAAAGGGTTGCTCCAGGACAAGTCAAATCGCAGTTTTACCTCAGTTTTTGCCGATCGACCCTCATTTCGTGCGAAAGGGTTGCTCCGGGACAAGTCAAATCGCAATTTTTTACCTCAGTTTTTGCCGATCGACCCTCATTTCCTGCGAAAGGGTTGACGTTTCGTGACTCGCCGCCGGCACCACCCTCGGCCTTAAGAGAGAAAGATAAAAAGAAGGCATGAGAGAGAAGGTGAGCAGGTGTGAAGATAAGAAGATGTGAAGATGAGCAGATGTGAAGATGAGCAGATGTGAAGATGAGCAGATGTGAAGATGAGCAGATGTGAAGATGAGCAGATGTGAAGATGAGAAGGTGTGAAGATGAGCAGATGTGAAGATGAACAGATGTGAAGATGAGAAGATGTGAAGATGAACAGATGTGAAGATGAGAAGATGAGATACAGATGTGAAGATGAGCAGATGTGAAGATGAGCAGATGTGAGAGAAGATGTGAGAGAAGAGGTGAGGATGAGCAGATGTGAGCAGATGTGAAGATGAGCAGATGTGAAGATGAGCAGATGTGAAGATGAGAAGATGTGAAGATAAGAAGATGTGAAGATGAGCAGATGTGAAGATGAGCAGATGTGAAGATGAGCAGATGTGAAGATGAGCAGATGTGAAGATGAGAAGATGTGAAGATAAGAAGATGTGAAGATGAGAAGATGTGAAGATGAGCAGATGTGAAGATGAGCAGATGTGATGGGAAGGTGTGAAGATGAGCAGATGTGAAGATGAGCAGATGTGAAGATGAGCAGGTGTGAAGATGAGAGGATGTGAAGATGAGAGGATGTGAAGATGAGCAGATGTGAAGATGAGAGGATGTGAAGATGAGATGTGAAGATGAGAAGATGTTTTACAGACCCCCACTATTGGAAGAACCCTGCGCTCAGACGCTCTCGGGAACAAGGTATATGGTTTATGTTCATCCAACCCCAAATGGGAATCTGTACAATGATTCAATGGATATATGATATACGTTGAGGTCTGCCCCCGCCCACTAACAGTTCAAAACTGCCCCCCTTTCATAAACCACCAAAAAAGCACAATCATATTGGTGGTAACTCAGGCCATTTTAGGGGATCCTTAGGGTCTGCTTAGGAGAAGATGTGATCTAGGTGGGCCCTACAAGTAACAAAGGGTGGAGTAGTGAATGCAACAACATCACTACCTTTCAGGTGGCATTGTTTGTGGTTAAACCATTTAAATCATTTTAACGAACATCCTTTTGTATTGCGCCATATTGTTGGAGCCATCAGGACATGTTTGCTGAACTTGTCATCAACTAGCCAAAAAATCAAAGTATCGATGTTGCTGTTGATATCCTTTGATGGTTGGAACGTTGGAATGGTTCTGGGAAGTCTGACAGCTGACATGCTTTTGTTTATCTGAATATTTGTGTGTCAAATAGCAATGGCAATAATATGGTATGATGATGCAAGGTGTTGCATCGATATGATGATACGATACTATGACTCATGACATTCTTTACAATATTGAATGCAGCATACCTGAGATACCGAGATACTGCAATCAAACGGTCCAACCATTGTAAGTTATAAGTGAAAAGCGTTACAAAGGCGTGCCTCCAACAATAGTTGTTGAGGTTCTTAATAAACATCATATGATAATTACATTTTTTTTCACATTCCCGCTCCTGGCATGGGCTCATTCTTGAGAGTTTTTTTTTGAAAGGAGGTTGGAAAAAAGGAAATGGTATGAGACATTTGCCGGGCCGCTGGTCCGAAGGCTGTCGAGGCCAGGTGGCCTGAGATTCATTTTTTCCAGAGAAATTGTGCTTTTTTCGTGCTTTTTTTGTGCTTTTTTGCGCTTTTTTTTGTGCTTTTCCGGCGCTCCCGAGCACAAAAAAAAGCACAAAAAAAAGCACAAAAAAAAACACAAAAAAAAGCACAATTCATACCACAAAAAAAAGCACAAAAAAAAGCACAATTCATACCACAAAAAAAAGCACAAAAAAAAGCACAATTCATACCACAAAAAAAAGCACAAAAAAAACCACAATCAATTCATACCACAAAAAAGCACAAAAAAAAACACAATTCATACCACAAAAAAAAGCACAATTCATACCACAAAAAAAAGCACAAAAAAAAGCACAATTCATACCACAAAAAAAAGCACAAAAAAAAACACAATTCATACCACAAAAAAAAGCACAAAAAAAAGCACAATTCATACCACAAAAAAAAGCACAAAAAAAAGCACAATTCATACCACAAAAAAAAACACAAAAAAAAACACAATTCATACCACCAAAAAAAGCACAAAAAAAAGCACAATTCATACCACAAA
Source organism: Cladocopium goreaui (assembly GCA_947184155.2). Classification (NCBI taxonomy): domain Eukaryota; class Dinophyceae; order Suessiales; family Symbiodiniaceae; genus Cladocopium; species Cladocopium goreaui. Next base: position 543,849 of record CAMXCT020000480.1, on the reverse strand, counting down.
AAAAAGCACAAAAAAAAGCACAATTCATACCACAAAAAAAAGCACAAAAAAAAGCACAATTCATACCACAAAAAAAGCACAATTCATACCACAAAAAAAACACAAAAAAAAACACAATTCATACCACAAAAAAAAGCACAAAAAAAACCACAAAAAAAAGCACAATTCATACCACAAAAAAAAGCACAAAAAAAAGCACAATTCATACCACAAAAAAAAGCCAAAAAAAAGCACAATTCATACCACAAAAAAAAGCACAAAAAAAGCACAATTCATACCACAAAAAAAAGCACAAAAAAAAGCACAATTCATACCACAAAAAAAAGCACAAAAAAAAGCACAATTCATACCACAAAAAAAAGCACAAAAAAAAGCACAATTCATACCACAAAAAAAAGCACAAAAAAAAGCACAATTCATACCACAAAAAAAAGCACAAAAAAAGCACAATTCATACCACAAAAAAAGCACAAAAAAAGCACAATTCATACCACAAAAAAAAGCACAAAAAAAAGCACAATTCATACCACAAAAAAAAGCACAAAAAAAACAAAGTCATTTTCCTTTTTTTCCTGCGCCAGTTTCTGCTTTTTTTTGTGCTTGTTTTGTGCTTTTTTTCTGCTTTTTTCTGCTTTTTTTCTGCTTTTGGAAAGTCGCTGCTTTTAAAGCATTTTCAATTGGCCAGCCCGGCCCAGCTCCAGCCCCCACCTCAGCCAGCCAGCCCGCCAGGCCTCTAGTCCCCCAGCATTCCCCAGCTCCCAGGCTCCAGCCCCCAGGCTCAGCCCCCAACCCTTGCCCAGGGTCAGTCCAGCAGCCCCGGCCTTTATATGTATTGTACACACACATTCTATTGTTTTGCTATCGGCGCTGCGATGGGCAACATTCTAAACCCTAACAGAATTACTTTTCCATCGGCATTGTGGTGGGCAGCATCCTAAACCCTAACCAGTGTTGCTGTGCCATCAGCGCTGCAATGGGCAGCATCCGAAACCCTAAACAGTATTGCTTTGCCATCATCGCTGCAATGGGCAGCATCCAAACCCCTAAACAATATTGCTTTGCAATCAGCAGCATCACTACCCACAAGGTGCTGACAAGCTGGATGCATGAGGCATCCCATTGGAAATGCCAATGTCGAATTTTGACAGCAAGGACTTCTGGGCATGGCAAGAAAATGTGCCGACCGTGGAGCCAACTTGCAGGGAATATGCCTGGTCATCTAGCCTTAATAAGGGGAAATGAAAGTCATATTGGGGACTACAACCTGATTTTTTTTGTGCTTTTTTTTGTGGTATGAATTGTGGTCACTGTTAGTGTCACGAGGCAGAGCCCAAGATATACGTGTATATATATAATATACAAATCATTATTTGTGTCTATGAAAATGGATTGATGACCAAATGATGGTTAATAGTGGTGAATAGTGGTGAATAGTGATGGTTAGATGATGGCTTCAATAAAAACCAGGTTGAACACCAAGCAATGAGGAATCCTGGTGCGAACAGAGATGATTATGGTGAAATCCCATTGGGAATTTCACCAGGTGAACATCGGCTGGTCACCATTCTTAGGGCATCCCTTAAAAAAGGAGCTGATCCGTCGTCAAAAAAAGGACATTTCATGGATTCTAAACTGACAAAAATTATTTGTATAGTTAGTTTTAGTTATACACCCATGTGTTCCTAGTTTTAGTCCCACTTATTTGTGGTGGCTATGTATATAGATTATAACGTGTATGTATATATATATATTAAATAATATCTCATACACCCGCAAACAATACATTCCCATCAACATGAATCCCATATATATAGTTTCCACAATTCTGGTGTATGTTTGCTGTGTGTTCATTTTTCTATGTATTATTTAGTTTGGGGGAACTCAAAGCAGGTGAGGACTATACACAAAGGACCCATGTTTAACCTCAAACATCCGCGATTTCAACTGTTACTGTCTATTCATTTAAAGTATACCCTAACGATATATCCTCTGGTAGTTTAACAAAACCATGAAAATGAACCGTTTAGTTTGATGCTTTACCTCTAAAACATTCTAAAACGGTGATTATTCATACCTATAGCTTAGTTTACTGCATATTCAAACTTGCGTTCTTCCCAAAATGATCCATAATCATCTATTGCACTAGGATTTTCCATTAGGAAAACCATTTCTTTATTTGGGGTACCCCCATGACTATGGAACTACCCTTTCTTGTTTTCTCATGGATTCTTTGCTGCCGCGCCTTCATCCTCGTCTTTTGGCACTTTGGCCAAGTCGTCGATGCTCGAATACGAGGTCTGGGACGTGGCATAGCACAGGGGGAAACATGGGGAAACCATCCTACTTGGCGATGCAGTCGAGGTTGAAAAAATGATATAACCATGGTGAGCTCAACCCCATAAGTTGGGATGGGGCCTCTATACTGCCGGACTCAAAGTTAGAATGCCGAACCATCTTTCCAAATATCGTTTTTTGTGAAATTAGAATGCCGCGCAACCTCGGATGGCGAACAGACAGTTAGAATGCTGACCAAAAATGTTTAGATTTAGATAGATAAAGATATACTGAAATGACAGATGGAGCATCATGGAGCATTCTAACTGTCTGTAGAAATAATTTAAGAAGGAAAGTGGCATCCTAATTTTCAGTCTGTCGATATGTGTATATATACTGTACATATCCAAAACATATCAATGTATATGTAGATACGTGTCAAAAAAAACATGGCCTCAGGGAACCTCATTGGGTGCAAGGTATATGGTCTGGCACTAGCATATTCTAGCATGGATTGGTGGGTTTGCATCATGTTTTCAAAAAAAAACTTTCTATATATATATATATACTGTACATACCAAGTATATATGTATGTTTCCAGAAAAACACCAGGGAAAGCTGAGGGAACGCATGGGTTGTGGGGTACAATTGTCTGCACAACCAAGTATATATATATATATATATTCAAACAGGTACATTCATATACCGAGAACCTCCAAATACCCTGAAAAAATTGCTAAAACTATGAAAATTATGTGGTAAACTACCTTTTTTTTATGGTGACTTGGAGGGTCTAGGATATATATGTGTTTCTGCCTGCGAAAAAATATACCCTTGGAGGCATTCTAACTGTTGATTGCCGAATAGCTTCATCCTAGGTGGGGGGGAGGCATTCAAAGTTCTGAAATGCTGGTAAAATGCAATTTTCCAGTTTTGCCGTTAAAAAACAACATATAAACAGTTATAAACATCTTTTCCAACCAGTGACAGTTACAGGCATTACAGCTAGCGGCCCACCTAGGAGATAAAACAAAGGTATTTAACAATGATGGGGATCCTTTACTAAAGCCACATTCTAACTGTCTGTTCAACACCATTAGTGGCTGGGTGTGTCCTCTTTTCCCAGAAGCCTATCTACCTCAGGTATGTGTCCAAAATCGCAATTTTGTACGGGAAACTCACTTTTGTCAAGGTTATCGAATGGGGAAAGCGAGTAAAAGTACCCAGACCTGCAAAATGCACAAAAAATAAAAGTGATATTCTCAAACAGGTACATTCATATACCCAGAACCTCCAAATACCCTGAAAAGTTGCTAAAACTATGAAAATTATGTGGTAAACTACCTTTTTTATGGTGACTTGGAGGGTCTAGGATATATATGTGTTTCTGCCTGGAAAAAACATATGTCCTTGGAGGCATTCTAACTGCTGATTGCCGAATAGCTTCATCCTAGGTGGGGGGGAGGCATTCAAAGTTCTGAAATGCTGGTAAAATGCAATTTTCCAGTTTTGCCGTTTAAAAAAAACATATAAACATCTTTTCCAATCAGTGACAGTTACAGGCATTCCAGCTAGCGGCCCATCTAGGAGATAAAACAAAGGTATTTATCAATGATGGGGATCCTTTACTAAAGCCACATTCTAACTGTCTGTTCAACACCATTAGTGGCTGGGTGTGTCCTCTTTTCCCAGAAGCCTATCTACCTCAGGTATGTGTCCAAAATCGCAATTTTTGTACGGGAAACTCACTTTTGTCAAGGTTATCGAATGGGGAAAGCGAGTAAAAGTACCCAGACCTGCAAAATGCACAAAAAAAAAGAGATATTCTCAAACAGGTACATTCATATACCCAGAACCTCCAAATACCCTGAAAAGTTGCTAAAACTATGAAAATTATGTGGTAAACTACCTTTTTTATGGTGACTTGGAGGGTCTAGGATATATATGTGTTTCTGCCTGGGAAAAAAATATGTCCTTGGAGGCATTCTAACTGTTGATTGCCGAATAGCTTCATCCTAGGTGGGGGGGGCATTCAAAGTTCTGAAATGCTGGTAAAATGCAATTTTCCAGTTTTGCCGTTAAAAAAAAATATAAACATATAAACATCTTTTCCAATCAGTGACAGTTACAGGCATTCCAGCTAGCGGCCCATCTAGGAGATAAAACAAAGGTATTTATCAATGATGGGGATCCTTTACTAAAGCCACATTCTAACTGTCTGTTCAACACCATTAGTGGCTGGGTGTGTCCTCTTTTCCCAGAAGCCTATCTACCCCAGGTATGTGTCCAAAATCGCAATTTTTGTACGGGAAACTCACTTTTGTCAAGGTTATCGAATGGGGAAAGCGAGTAAAAGTATCCAGACCTGCAAAGTGCACAAAAAATAATGTGATATTCTCAAACAGGTACATTCATATACCCAGAACCTCCAAATACCTTGAAAAACTTCTAAAACTATGAAAATTATGTGGTAAACTACCTTTTTTATGGTGACTTGGAGGGTCTAGGATATATATGTGTTTCTGCCTGCGAAAAAATATACCCTTGGAGGCATTCTAACTGTTGATTGCCGAATAGCTTCATCCTAGGTGGGGGGGAGGCATTCAAAGTTCTGAAATGCTGGTAAAATGCAATTTTCCAGTTTTGCCGTTAAAAAACAACATATAAACAGTTATAAACATCTTTTCCAACCAGTGACAGTTACAGGCATTCCAGCTAGCGGCCCATCTAGGAGATAAAACAAAGGTATTTATCAATGATGGGGATCCTTTACTAAAGCCACATTCTAACTGTCTGTTCAACACCATTAGTGGCTGGGTGTGTCCTCTTTTCCCAGAAGCCTATCTACCTCAGGTATGTGTCCAAAATCGCAATTTTTGTACGGGAAACTCACTTTTGTCAAGGTTATCGAATGGGGAAAGCGAGTAAAAGTACCCAGACCTGCAAAGTGCACAAAAAATAATGTGATATTCTCAAACAGGTACATTCATATACCGAGAACCTCCAAATACCCTGAAAAATTGCTAAAACTATGAAAATTATGTGGTAAACTCCCTTTTTTTATGGTGACTTGGAGGGTCTAGGATATATATGTGTTTCTGCCTGGAAAAATATACCCTTGGAGGCATTCTAACTCCTGATTGCCGAATAGCTTCATCCTAGGTGGGGGGGAGGCATTCAAAGTTCTGAAATGCTGGTAAAATGCAATTTTCCAGTTTTGCACGTGTGGCCGACCGGTTCCAAGTAGGCATTCTAACTTACAGTCCGGCAGTATATATATATATATATATATATATGTTTTTTTTTTTTATATCATCCACCTACAACTGGAACTGCACTTCCAAGAGCATCAAGAACCATGGTTTATCTCGTTGCATTTGTTGGATCAATGATGGTTGCCAAATTGGTTGCAAGCAAAATATGATAATCTGGATGTGGAACATTGACAGCCGGTGACCCATTCCTGGGATGATAGTCAGCTTTGGTAAACCGCTAAACGGATGGATTCTTCGGGCTCTTGTTATTTTCCCAAACATATCTAATCACGGACTGATAATTAGAACATTGTTTTGTTATTTTGTTTCTTTTTTTCTCGGGAACCTGTCACTAGGGAGTTTGTACTTGTAGAACATTTGGAACTAACTTTTGATGTTCTGACATGTTCCGACTATCAATTCCGTTTCTCTACATATGTAAATTACATATCCCCAAGATTCAGAAAAGCAACACATTTCTAACATAGTAATAACTTTATGTTCTTTTTTTGGAGGGGGTACTGTATTTATATAACTATATATATATATATATATATGTATAATATGTATACATATATAGACTATGTAAATACAAATTCATGAACTGATTGATTCCAAGCACCTCAAATGTGCGCTCTTGTCGTGGAACTATACAACCTGGATCTAATATGTTGACAAATGTGTTACAGTGATGAATATGTTGCCATATATATATATATCCATAAAGATATGTATATATGGATAAATTACAATAGTTCACTAATCTAAATAGTTCGGGCAGTTTGCGATAATTACCCAAACTCAGACCCTCATTCCTGTGAGGTCGTTCAAACTAATTCAAATATATGTGTACAGTACACATGTAAAGTTCATGTAGACATCATATGCATTAATGTCTATGCAATGTAATGAGTATAGGTCATACCAACAAAATAAATCTGAAGCAAAATGTCAGCAATATATCATGGGGATCCATGGGGCATTTTTTTTCCCAAACAGCAGGCTCTTTTGGTCGCTTCTTGCCGTGCAAGAAATGGAAAATACAGGTGCCTGGTTCAATATATGATACTGGTTGTTGGTTGATCCACCCTGGACCCAAAATTGTTTTTCCGGCCAATTTTGCGGATCACATTTCGCCAGGCTGAACAACGCCAGAATTGTTCTAAACCACCAACCAGATTGCTTTTCCTCCTTCGGATTTTCCTGGACAAAAACCCTCTTAATTATCTCTTCTAGGAGTTCTTCCAGCTATCCGATGCCGTCGGTACGGCTGGATTTTGTCTGCTGGGTGTTAACTCATTTTTGAGAGAAACACAAACCTGTGTATCATTTGCTTGCACTGCTTGCGCACTCATCCTCTGCTGCACTTGCAAAGAAACTTGATCATTTAACACCCGGCCGATCACGTCTCCGTGTACAAAACCTATAAATTTGATGACCTTTCTGCTCCCAGCGTCATTGTTCCGTGAGCGAATGATCGTCTGCACTGTCGCACCGTTGGAACGATTCAAACTCCAGTGTCATGATGGCAGTTTTGCATCCCTGTATCCAACCATGACACAATTATTGGTCAATATAAATGCAACATGTTTGTTTGATCCCAGTATCATTGTAAATATATATATAAATATATTATGCATACTACCATCTATCTATCTATCTATCCATCTATCTATCTACCTAATCTAACCTCATCTAATCTAATCTAATCTCATCCACTCCAATTCAATTCAATCCCTCCAATCCCTCCAATCCATCTATCTCTAGCTATTTCTATATATCTATCTATCTATCTATCTATCTATCTATCTATCTATCTATCTATCTATCTATCTCTATCTCTATCTATATCGATCTATATCTATCTATATCTTTCTATATCTATCTAAACCTATCTATATCTATCTATATCTATCTATATCTATCTATATCTATCTATATCTATCTATATCTATCTGAATCTATCTATATCTATCTATATCTATATCCGTCTAAATTTATAAATATATGTATCTATCTCTCTAAATTTATCTCTCTGAATCTATCTCTCTAAATCTATCTCTCTGAATCTATCTATCTGAATCTATCTATCTGAATCTATCTATCTGAGTCTACCTATCTGAATCTATCTGAATGAATCTATCTATCTGAATGAATCTATCTGTCTATCTATCTATCTATTTATCTGTCTATCTTTCTATCTTTCTATGTTTCTATCTATCTAGCTAGCTAGCTAGCTGGCTAGCTAATTAGCCACCTGCGGTTTGTCTCTCTGTCCGTCCGTCCGTTCCTCCAACCGTCTGTCGGTCGGTCTGTCTGTCTGTTTGTCTGTCTGTCCGCCTGTCTGTCTGTCTGTCTGCCTGCCTGGCTGGTTGTCTGTCTGTCTATCTGTCTGTCTGTCTATCTTTCCGTCTGATGTATCTGTATACATAATATCTATGTAACAAAATAATTAGTTATCTGTTACTAAGCAGCAAACTAACAAACAACTTACTATCTAAGAAATTAGTAACCAAACGTAACTAACTAACAAATACGTAACTAGCTACGTATTTAGTTTAAAACTAACTAACTTATTTACTAACTGACTGACTGGCTGGCTGACTGACTGACTGACTGTCTCGCGAACCAACCAACTTACTAACTAAGAAACACCAACTAAGTAACTAATAAGTAACTACCTAACCATCAAACGAACGAACGAATTAACAAAATAATCAATTGACCCGACTGACTAAGTAACTTAACTGACTAACTAAAGCATTATATGTATGCGTATGTATACATATATATATTATGTATTATATATATATATATATCATATTTAATCGGGGAGGATGGGGTGAGATGAGATAGCCGCCATTTGCTTCATGACACCAGGCCCCGAACACCGTCCAGATATTGTTACCTAAGCGGTTCCAAAAAGGTATTTGAAGACACCTCCTGACCACCACCAGCTGTCCAAGTTTTAAAACCTGCTAAATGGGATGATCAGGTTGCGAGCAGGAATCATGGTGAAATTACATGTTATTACTATACTATAATTAAGCTGTTGGGTATCACACATAGTACTACCATAATCATCATAAATAATCATAGTATGATATGCAAAACATAATCATTGTGTTACCATGTATTTTCATGCTATTCAATAGAGGCTGTTGGGGCTGCTGGGGCTGCTGGGGCTGTTAGGTCTCCTATCGCTGTTCTGGGGATGTTCAGGAGGTATCGCTTGTGCCTAGAAGCGAAAGGAATGTGGCAAGCGCAATTCATATGTCAGGGACATTGGCCCAAAAATCCGGAATTCACAGCTGCTGTTTTTTCCATGAGAACAGGACATGATCAAACAAACACTGATTTTCACAGAATATGTAAGCTGTGGATTACCAAAAGCTATCAGTTCTATGGTAATGATCACAAATGATCACATATCTAACATGAACACATCCCTGACTGCTACTGAGCAAATTCTTTATGTATAGTGGTTTCTTGAAGGGAATATCTAAATCATAGGTTGTTTCAATGCATCAAGGTCTTTTACTGTATGCGTTTCCTTGCCACTTTGAGGAAAGAAACCGATTGGTGTTGCAGTTCAAACTGCAACCAAGACACGCAAAGCACCTCTGGGGTGTTGCCAGCATAGCTAATTGGAAGCCAAGACCACCAGAATGAGATGGAAACACACACACACATATGTAATCACATGTACATTATGAATACCTGCATAAAGTGCGGTGAATCTCCAGATCAAAAACTCCAGTTGTGGCACTTCACCTTGAAGCTAGTCTTACTTCCAAGATGTCTCTAAAAACGAGCCCCAACCTCTCCCCACCGCGGGGATTTGAAAACTGTTGGCATGTGCCCACTGCCATTTCTTTTCGGATGTTGAACACCTTCCAACTTTATTCATTTTCACGCCGAAAAAAAACATGTTGACCGATGCCACGCTGGGTGCTCATTTTGAGACGCTACTCCGCCCCTTTTTTTTCTCGGGCCTTGGAGATGCGGGTGGCCGATGCATGTGACGCTCACGCTCTAGAGGTGAAGCAAGGGCGAGGTTGATGCCACCAATGGCGCCTGAAATGGCAAGACCTGAAGCGAAGGCATCCCGTGCTGTGACCGATGGGTTGTTAGAATGATGAACAGACGAATGTGGTAACGATGATGATGATGATGATGATGATGATGATGATGATGATGATGATGATGATGATTAATTGATGAATAATTAATGATGATGATTATATAATATTATATAATATTATATAATATTATATAATATTATATAATATTATATAATGATGGTTAGATGTTTGTTGGGATTATAGGCTAAGCATGTTGAATGATCCTGGATGGAAAGCAAGTGCCTTCTGAGTCTTGCAGACCTGAGTAACTGCTGAATAATGGTGATGGCCAGGAGGTAAATTTTGGCCAATAAGACATTCAGTTGCGGCCCTTAAGAGTTGAATAAACGCGATGAAATAACTCCTGCAACTGAGGTCATAAATCACTCAAATGAGGTTTTGTTCGCCAGTTGACTGGCTATAGGGCCAGTAACTGTTGGTTGATGGAGATAATAAGATAATGAATATCCTTTTTCAACTTATAACTTATGTATAACAATATATAACCGGGATTCGTAGACGTCCCTAGCCCCAAAGATGTCAAACGGGGATGGTATTTTGATGATGTTTTTTTGGGTGTACTCAATGGATCTCAATGGTACTTTTCTTTTGACTGGTTGGTGGTATAGTTTCAACCCTCTCAAAAATATGACTTCGTCAGTTGGGATGATGAAATTCCCAAGATATGGAAAAAATAAAACATGTTCCAAACCACCAACCAGTTGAGAACAACAGAGTTCTTCCGAAGTTCTTCCCCTTCTTCCCAACAGCTCTCTCGCCTGCAACGTTCACAACTCCTCCAATCGATGCAACACCCACCGCTGCAGTGACTTCTGCAGCGGTGGTAAAGACACCAGGAATGGACATCATTGCGGCTCCCATTGTCGTGTGGGGATTGAGCGGCCGGGGCGGGCACTAGGGCAAGTGATGCCGATCCGGCACTGGTCAATGGACTGGACCCCACCTGTATGGAACGAGAGCTTAAGCCAAAGCCACTGTGAGTCCCCAGTCTGTGAGTTTTGCCAAAAAAAACTTTGTGAAACATATATGGAAGTATCAATGTCCCCGCACTTGATAGTGGCTTGATTGCATCTGGGATGTTCAATTGATGGAAATGCGGTGCAAACTTCAAAGACCCAGCTGTGTCATTCTCACAGGAAATACATCGGTGTCAATGCCAGACAGGTCTGCCCTGCTTCCTCAAATTGTGAATATACAACATGTTCTGAGTTTGATGCCATCGCAAATCATATCCCAGTAGCGATTCATCCCAAGTCATATCCTACAAAGTGGTTCCCCCGGTAACATGTTTGTTTGTTTATGTTAACCCCCATCTAACGATAGTTACAAGTACAAGTCCTATAAACCCAACAGTGAAATATCAGGGAAATAAACCAACTGTTCATTGCAAATGAAAAAAAACGTATATCAAACATGGGGATTGAATGAGATAGCGGAAATACAATGGGATATCTACATGGGATATCTACACTAGCGGAAATCAGTGGAATACGCTCCGGTCATCAAGCATTGCTAGCTGGAAAATCCTTCAGTTCGCTGATTTTCAGGGATTTCCCCAGCGTCCATGTTTGATGACACCGGAGGGTACCCTCTGGTAATTTAACGTACGTAGCTATTGAAAATGGCCATTAATAGTGGATTTCCCCATGAAACATGGTGATTTTCCATAGCTATGTTAGTTTACCAGAGGGTATATATAGGTATATTAGAATACTGTAGAATATTCCATTATATGATGACAATATAAAATGATATAAAATGTATCCCACCAACTACTGTATGTCATCCCTCAGGGTCCCTCACTATAATCCCAATTAATCTATACTAGATGGTTGGGAAACTCTAAGTAGCTCCGTGGCTCCCCATTGAATAGGGAATATGAATACCCCTAGCTCTTTAGCTCCCTAACCAGTGGATAGTAATATACTGTATATACCATTAATGTGGGAAACCCAATGCCATGAACGTAGATACCATGACTGGGGATGGTCGACATCCCCATGATTCAAATGACCGGTGAAAGAACCTGAAGAACCGCACCTGAATCCCTGGTAGGTCGTTGTAACCGCCCTCCAGGGGAACCTGAGAAAAGGTCAAAAGCTTGGAACAATGGCTACAATCTACGGGAAAGAGTCGTGGACATGATGTGATTTTATCGGTTGATCATGTTTATAATGTTTATAATTTATAATCATCACCTATAATTACTGGTTGGTGGTATAGTTTCAACCCTCTGAAAAATCATGGACTTCGTCAGTTGGGATGATGAAATTCCCAAGATATGTAGAAAATCATAAAATTCCATGGTTCCAGTCACCACCAACCAGTGGAGAGTCGGTACCCGACTCTCCAGGAACGACTCACCGAAATTTTGGACATTGGAAACCCCGGAGAGGCTTTCCATATCTGTGCTGAAGGGACGAAGGCATGAGCCAATGAAAATCAATGAAAATGGCTAGATGCTCGAGGTCCAATACCATGTCATGGGAAAGTTTTGAGGTCAATTGAAGTTTCTTCGCTGAGGAAATGGAACTAAAGTGTAGTCATGCAGGAAAATCCAGTCGTTCACATTGACATGTGTTGGCACCTTGGAGTTGTCATGGCTGCAGCAGTCTTGGCACTGCAGGGGAAAAAGTTGTCGTAGCAAGGAATCCATGCCACATCACCTGGGCGGCAGAACCGCGATTTGCGCCGAACTCGCCCATCCGTAGGGTAGGTGTCCTACATTGGGGTACCCCCGAATCATCCAAGTCATGGATGACCATTTTGAAATTGAAACCTAATCCCCCATTTTAAGAAACCCCGGTATGTAAATGTAGATCCAATTGATCCAATCATCTGGAATTCTCATGTTTGACATGTTTGATGAATACCACTGGGGGTGGTTCAATCCAGTTCCAAACGTTCCAATCACCAGAAACTGAAAAGATCGACATGGTCCAGTGATGGGATGGCAATAGGTCGATTCCATCACCCAGCCTCTGATAACAGATAGCTATGGTAAATCAACGATCCAGCTGGGCCATTTTCCACAGGCGAATTATTGCTTTACTAGAGGCGAATGGTTGGGACGGTCCGTACGGTCCAGCTTGTGATTTTGCGTAAGTTAAGTACTGCAGAACATCCACCATTTGCGGGGATATCAAAAGACTATAGATTAATTCTTTTTGGGTTTTCCCAATACCTTTTTGTATATCTATGTTAGTTTACCTCAGGGTAAGTTGTATTTCTTATCGATCAATTCAGCCGTTGTTTTTTTGCCAAAGTGACCTTGCGGCACAGCCCCGTCTCAACCACGTCTCGAGCAGGAGTTGTCGGGCATGGAAGGTGCGGGCTGGCCGATGAAATGGTACGCGTCACCAGCAAACCAATGACTATTCTGGGATCAAATCTACTGTTTCAGTATCGCTTGATCTCGATCTTGAGTGTTGGGTTGATTTGACTAGCCCAAGAGGTGTCACTTTTGCTGACAAACCGTTTGCATATGTACTTTGAACCATTCTTTCAACAATTATTTCAAGATATTTCAAGTCTGTTTTGATATCAGGCATGTATACGTAGTCATACTCAAACCTGTCTCTCCAGTATCCACATGTATCCACTGCATTCATATGACTAATGTCCTGGTCTTGACTGCAGAACACAACATTTTAAGACTCATGTGACTTGCTCATCTGATCTCTCGTTCACTCTTGAGCATTCGCAGCACACGCAGCGTCTGACACTCCCCCAAACTGCAACCTCAGGGGCTGAAAATGGTATGCCTTTGCAGGGTCATTATCCAAATGTATGATATGTCTTATATGTACATGGCAAAGACACTTAGCATTCTGGGGTATGTTCCCCACTCTGGGGTTTAAATGGTCCCCTCAACGGAGGAGGTCGTTGCATGGCCTGTTTGTGGCGAACTTGGGGACACGTTCCGCCCATGAATCATGCTTGGAACTGCTATCAATCAATCATTGCCACCCTCAGATACCTGAACAACACTCTTATTGTTCTATGACCAGTTCAAATAATTTCATATATTTTATATAATATGTTTTAGAGGATTCATAAAACAAGATAAACACCCAAGGCTGCTACTTCTTTCCATCTTTCCAAACAACCCAGCCCAGCACATGGCTTTGAACATATCGGCAGTTTGCTACCAAAAATCCAGTGGTTACCTTGCCATTTTGCATCCAACCAACCCCATGGCCCGATGGCACCAAACCCTCTGAATGCCATTGAGCTCATGCGCCAACTTGTAGACCACCACTGTGAGCTCCTGTTCTTCAGCACATTTATATAGATACATTTAGTTGGATGCATGACGTAGACATAGTAGCTGAAACATGTCAAAACATGTTGAAACTTGTCGAAACTACTGATTAATCATCAGAAAACGCTGTTTTGCAACTGCCAAGGCAACATGTGCTGGCCTGTTTCTGTCATTTGAACAAATACCATTGGGACATGTTCCCCCCAAGGTCCGCAAGAATAGCATCAATGATTGAAATGGGTCACCTTTGAGGTGGTTATCCCATCATCAGCCACCCCCACTTGGGATCATTTTGGACATGAAAATCATCGACAAACATCGGCCCCCGGATAGGTTGTGGTGGCCACAAAACCTCCGGTCGTCCTTGCCATCCACAATGATCTTGATCTGTGTAAACTCGTCCATGGGACCATACTCCACATCTCCAAACCTCGACACAACACATTGCCCGGACCAGACACAATTGTGTTTTGCGAAAGGCCTTGGCATCTTCTCGTTCACTCGCATGATGTAACTATAACCACTTGTATTTATAATTGCTATAATTGCGTATAATACAGTATTCTATAGAGCTGATATCTAGCAATTGTAATGTAGATGCAGAATGGACATGAATTTCAAACCTGACAGTATGGAAGCAATTTTCGGCTCTACAAGTAGGGCCGTGACCTTCTGTTCTTTTCTTTTCATGGCCTACAGTAATCTTCAACAAATCTCCAAAACCTGCTCAGTGGCTACAAAGATCGCCCAATATCTCCTGATACGAATATCATAGTGATGGGCTTATTTGAACATAAGGATACCAGGTACCCGGTACCGTATCCTTATACACCATAATCTGATGCTTATATAATCATTAATTTCCAATTCGCCAAATTTTGGCTCTCCCATTTTTTGGGCAAACCTAACTTCAAAGAAGTGAGACCACCCAGAAACATCGAAACACTTCAGGGTCCGCGCTTAGGATGGACCAAACTCAGCAAACACTTGGGATGTTCACGAAGCATCTGATCAAGGACCTGCAGGGCCCACAGAAAAAATCGTCAAATTCTTTTTCGGTGGCCGTTTCAGTTGGGAAAAGGATGATACAACAATGGATTTTGGTGGTGTATGTGTATGTGTATATACATATATTAATATAATATATTTACATATTATGAGCTCCCGTCAAAATCCTTTACATCGGAGGGGGGGCCCTATCGCTTTCCAGTGTTTTGTGGAAATCAGCATATTAGAGATCCAACATGAAGCCAACATCCATTCCTAAAGAGGCACGAAAATGGATCGAGGAGTTGTTTTGTTGGTTTCAGGTGCTTCGGCAACACTTCATGTTCCTTTCATTTTGCATTCATTTGTATGCATCTGCGTTCATGTTCCTTTCATTTGCATGCATCTTACCTTCATTTTGCAGTCATTTCCTTTCATCGTCCTTTCATGTTCCTTTCATATGTGTTCATTTCCATTCATTTTCCTTTCATATTCCTTTCATTTTGAAGATTCCAATGTGCATTCATGTCCTTTCATCTTCCTATATATGCACACACACACACGCACATGTGTATATATATATATATATATATTATATACATAATTTACATGAATGTACAATTTTGGCCACTTTGGCACAAAGCAAGCTGGGGAATTATTGGGGTCAATAGGAAGCCTTTTCACGACAAGCGAGCTATGTTTGGGACTGGCCGTGAATCAACAAAGCATTGGTATAGCCAACAAACAAAACCCACAATTCCTAGCATTACATTCATTGGACCCATGTTCAACCCTCAAACCTGGGATTCTTGGTGCTTTCTGAAGTATTCACCTTAAGAATTCAAACATATATATATATATATACATATAAATGTTCCACAGCATAGATCCAGCAGACCCTAAATGGAAGATCCAACACGGGGGTCTTCCATTGGCTTCAAACAGCTCTATTACCTACGGGCTTGACCTATGCCTATGTCTGTGATTCCTGTTGCGGAATAATCCCCTGCTGGGGAATAGAAAAAGGGCGTGGATGGCGATATCCGGCATGTGTGTTGTGAAGAGAAGACGTTCTTTAGCTTCAAACAAGGATCATACCAAAGCATATATGCCATAGATTTATCTGGCTGGTGGTTTCAACCCCTCTGAACAATATGAAAGTCAGTTGGGATGATGAAATTCCCAATGTATGGAAAAATAAAAAATGTTCCCCACCTCCAACCAGCTTATATTAATGTTCAATCATGTTCATACAGTAATGAAATCTCCATGTGTTATTGTTTTTTTTTTTATATTGGTTTGATGGCTGTTTCGGATGTCCAGTGGATTGAAGCCATCCTCAGGTGCAGCACCACCCCAATTCTCCTTCGCTAAACCACCAGGTTCGGCAGGGAAATCACCATTTACTAACTTGCTTTATGTTAAAATACACATGTTTGATGGTCTCAATCCCCATCTTTCCTAGTTTAATCTGGACTTATTCTTAAAACTGAAATACTGGTACTTGACTAGTTAAACAAATCATACCTGTTTTCTTTCTTTATCATCACCTTAGATTATATATGTTCCCCACAGAATTGCAAATTTCATTGGAGTGAATCATAATGACATGTTCATGCATTTTCTTCAACCAAATTCCAAAGTTCCTCACATAAAATTATTGTAGAGTGGCAAATCTCACTGGAATCCGCTGTGTATCTGGAGAAACTCGATTGATTCACCGATCTGAAATAGTGTGCCATGATGTGCCATGGCCGGGGATGATTCCCCGAATCGCCCAATCCCATCCTTCCAGTGAGTCGCGACGTGAGGTCCTTATAACTAGTCCAAATAATCCCAGTTATAAATATATACCACCATTTTCCCATTATATCACCATCTTTATTGATGAAACATGGTCAGCTTTCTCGCTCAAATTACCATGTTTGATCATGTTTGCAAATCACCATCTTTGATATCATGTTCGCAAATCATTATCTTTGATTATTATTATTATATATATATATATCATTGCGGGGTAAGCACCAGTTTTATGGGTAAAATCACCATGATCTGATTTTTGCTGCTTCAAAATCACCCTGAAAAATCTCCGAAGTCGCCTTGCCAAGGCCACCAGCCGAGACCTTCACGTCGCGCATGGGGATGGTGTGCTCAATCGCCGCGCAGAGTACCTGGCGGAAATCCATGGGATCTTCATGGGATTTAAGAGGATTTAATGGAATGTTGATGGGATTTAATAAATGCTAATGGGATTTCATGGGAGTTACCCCTAGGGCCCCTCTGGGTTTTTTTCACCAGAAGATGTGGGAAATACACGGTCTGTCGGAAAATGATCTACTTAACGAAGGACCAAGGCAAGAGTCTTCAGGGGTCCAGTGATGAGGAAACAAGCTTGAACTCAATTAGTTGGTTTGAGAGAAACATTACCCTCTGGTTATGTCAAAATAGCTATTGAAAATGGCCATAGAAATAGTGGATTTACCCATCGAAAATGGTGGATCTTTCCATAGTTCTGTTAGTTTACCAGAGGGTATAATGTTTTTTTTTCGGGGTCTTCACGAACTTGTGATGGACTCAGGAATCGTAAGGACTTCGTAACAACCCCTGTTTTAAGTAGGACCGTAGGATTAGTCCAATTGTAGTTGGGGTCATAATCCACTGTGATGACTCCTGGGGCGAACCACCAAAACTAACTCCTCAAGGGAGCAAAAGCTTGGGGGAAGGTGCCCATGGATGGGTAAGCTTGTTGATACATATATATATATAAGTAATATAAATTGGATTTATATGGGTTCATTGTGATTGGACAGGGTTATTTTAAACCAACTTGTAACTGCCGGGTTTGCGATTGCTTCGGGAACATGTTAGGATTTTGATGGATTTTAGTGGAACAACTTGGTCAAAATGGGAGGTTTGAGTTTACAAGCCAAAGATAAATTCGAAGCAACACCAGCAAATGGAGAATTGTTTGGCAAAAACTGGGTAAAACAAACATTCGAACAACATGTGATTTCACTGATTTCACCATCAGAATCTAAAATGCCAAACAAGGTCCTGGGGTCCTGGCCACCCCTTAAACGAAATTTATGTTGGATCTGAGTGAACCAACCCCACCGTGTTTCACCACGATCATGGCCACCTCACATGGCAATGGGACCTTTAAGGCCCCTTTTTGGATAGGAACATCATCTACAAAATATGGGAACATAAAGGAAAACATGTTTATATAAATATATTTGATATGAATATAAATATGTTTATAATTTATATATGGTTAATATGAATACATTTGTTTCGGCCATTGCCAGGAAAAAACCTCAGCAGTTAGAGTAAAAACAACGTGCCTTCAGGAACTGCCAAAGGTTAAAAGTCCAAGCTTTGGAATCACCAGACATCATTCCTGAATTATATCAGTTATATCATATCACCTCATTTGATTGATGGTTTGAGCCGTTAAAACCCCTATAACTGATGGTCAACATTTTTACGCGTATATTGACTTATGTTCCCACTCCATGATCATAGAACATCCCTAAAGTAATGGTCGCTTCATCACATAGTCAAGTCCTATCTGTGGATAATGTTGATATATAATCAACATTTATCAAATTATAAACTGTTTGTTCCCAGCATCATCTCCTGCAAATGATGATTAAATATGATTAAATCTCAATATCATCTAATATCTAAGATCCAATCGGATATCATCGCAACATATTCCATCATATCAGAAAAGGATTGTCAAATTATAAGATCCAAACAAATCCACAAGATCCACCCATATTCCAATTTTGTCATCATCATAATCCCATTTGACCATCATCTGATGGTCAAATGGGGTGCTATAATATGCTATACAGTCAGTGCCAGAATTATAGAACGGAGCCAGGAGGACAAAAGTACGGTAAAATACCGTACCTTTGTCCTCCTCCGGGTTCCGATTCGGAGCGGAGTCGGGAAATTTAATTATAGAACGGGGAGGAGGACAAAGGTACGGTATTTTACCGTACTTTTGTCCTCCTGGCTCCGTTCTATAATTTCTGGCACTGACATGATATTTACTGCATATTTGTACATATACAATCTATAAAATGAAGATTTAATGAGGATTTAATGAGGATTTGATGAGGAAATGAAGATAAAATGCAGATAAAATGAAGATTTGATGAGGAAACGAGGATAAAATGAGGATAAAATGAGGATAGAATGAGGATAAAATGAAGATAAAATGAGGATTTGATGAGGAAATGATGATAAAATGAGGGACATGTGGGAAAAATGGGGGAAAACAGAATTATAGAACAACAGCGCTCCGACAAGAATTATAGAACGACGAAAAAAAATAGGAGTAAATTCAGATACGTTTTTTTCTACCTTCCGAGGAAAACAGAATTATAGAACAACAGGGTACGGTAAATAACCGTACCTTCGTACTCCTCAACTTCCGTTCTATAATTCTGTTTTCCCCCATTTTTCCCACATTTACCAGGTGATTTTCTTAGATTTCATGGTGCTTTTATAAGATTTCATGGTGATTTTATGGGATTTCATGGTAATTTTATGGGATTTCACGGTGATTTTCTTAGATTTCATGGTGATTTTATAGGATTTCTGGGACCCCGGAAGAGGTTCTATAATTCTATAATTAATTTTTCCGTTCTATAATTAATTTTTCCGTTCGACGGAAAAATTAATTATAGAACGGGGCCCGGGGAAAATTAATTATAGAACGAAAATGGGAAATGTGAGAAAAATGGAGGAAAACAGAATTATAGAACAACAGCGCTCCGACAAGAATTATAGAACGACGAAAAAAATTAGGAGGAAGATCAGATACATTTTTTTTTCATACCTTCCGAGGAAAACAGAATTATAGAACAACAGGGTACGGTAAATAACCGTACCTTCGTCCTCCTCAACTTCCGTTATATTATTCCGGCACTGACCATAATGGGGAATCCCCTAAACCATGCGTTTCAACCCATGTTTCATGGTCTATTTTTGGAGTATTTGGCGTACCAGGACGTCGGAAAACCTCCCAGGTCACGTGTTTGGGTTCCTTCCTGGCATCTTCACTCAACGGCGCGCCGGGCCTCACGAAAATAGGTCAAAACTCTGAAAGGGATTGATGGAGCATACATGGGGGTACAATGGGATTAAAAAATGGGACATATAATGATGGGATAGATAGATAGATAGATAGATAGATAGATAGATAGATATGAGTGATAATATGGACTATGATCGGATTTAATGATTAAATTAATGGGATATTAACGGGAATTAAAGGGATTATAACGGAATAATTACAATAACGGGCTATATAATAGGGTATTTAGTTCATATATATATATATATATGTGTGTCTATATATATATATCTGTATCTACTGCTATATACTGGTATTACAATGTATTATACTGGTATATATCTTTTATAAATGTGTTTTTTTAATGTAGAGATCCTGTAATTTACAAACAAATACAGTAGCCTGTAAACCAGGAAAATGAAGTGGTTTACTGTTCAGATCCTATGGTTCATCCAGAGGAACCATTTAGAATTCCTAGATAGGCTTTCTTCTTCCTTATAGTCCTTTCCTATTTTCGAAACTTCCGCCCCGGCGCGTGCCGGGCACTATCTGGTAAACAATATGACATATGACATTTAATTATACCCTCTGGGTAAACTGACAGTTTGCAATGGAAAATGGTCCCATTTTATCTCTAATTTGTCTATCAACAATGGTATTCTTTTCCATAGGTATGTTAAATTTCCAGAGGGCAATCTAACATCTAAACACTCAGTTTTTCTTGCCTACAACATGCGCACACGTGCTGATGTTCTCTGCAAACGGCAGATTCAGTATGGATTTTACATGTACAGTAAGTGAATCGCTGTAGACTCCAAAGACTAGAGACCTTCAATATCCATGGTTTGTCTGAAAAGAAGGTATAGCAACCACCCAAACAACATGGAAACAACAGATCCTACTCGAACAGTGGTAAGTCTTTTCTATGTCTCGGGTGACCCCAAATTCCCCTTCTGAAATCCCAGAGAGGTTTCTTCACCACGGAGGCCCACCTGGTGGGTTTCTTCACCACGCTCAAGAAGACGCTGCTATTGGAGTTCGCCAACAAGACCTCGTGGAGGATGCCAAACAACCACAAAATCATTGGCAAGAAACGACTCGGGCGTAGGGAAGGAAGACAATATTTTTATAGTAAAAAGTTTGGACAGATTGATTTAGTGATTTAGTGATTTACACTCTTTTTTGGGCCAGGCATCTGACCATCCCGTGAACATCCCAGAGAAGAATGGGGTAACAACAATAACAATACCTTGATAAAATAACTAAAACACACATGTTTGAAACAAAACAACACTTCACATTGCTATACTGTTAGTCATGGTTTACCGCATGCTTCTCCATGTTTGTGCCTTATCTCCCACTTTTTGTGTCTTTGATTATGATTTGTCCTTTCTCTGAGGGTTGTTCCTCCATTTTGCTTGGTTCAACTCCGATACGTGGTGGTACCATCGTCAAGGCACCAAAAAGGGCACTGCCAGCCACAGCAACGAAGCACCTGCAGAGGTTTCCACCAGTTGATTACGCAGCTGTTGGTGATTTCAACCCCCAAAAAAAAAACTTGTTGGTGGTTTCATACCCTCTGCAACATATTAGTCAGTGGGTATCATATCACACCCCAAATATGGTTGATGTTGATTGTGTTTTCTTATTTCTCTTATTTAACATCACCAGCCAGAAAAGGGATGGAACTTAAGATAACACTATAAACCAACCAACTCGAGATCAAATATTCAAACACATTAGTCATTCAAATACATTGGTCATTGGGGATCATCACACCAAGTAGGAAGTGAAATAGAACTGTGTCAAATCACCATCCAACCAAATGGCAACAACTGGATGAGCCACCCACGCTTGAAAACGTCAACAAGTCAGCGGGGAAAATCTGCTCCAACATGGGATACGAGCTAATGTTGAAATCAACGGTTGATTCCAATGAACAAAGTGAGCATGCTGCGCATGTCCCACCTCGACCATGGGTAACTAGATCTTGTATGATCTTGTGGGGATGTCCCGGCCACCAACTTGTGATATTCAGCGGTCATGAAAAAAACACCGGCGATAAGGATGGCAATGGACAAAACCTATCTATATAATGAGTATTTCATGAGCATCACGATGTCATTTTTGGAGCAAACATCAACCTCGTCCTCCTATTTTCCTCCTGATTGTCATGACGATCCACATCATCCAAAACATTTGGGTCGTCATCATCATGATCATCATGATCATGATCATGATCATGATCATCATCATCATCATCATCCTCATCCTCATCCTCGTCACCACAATCGCTGGCTATGCAAAACAATTTTCAAGCAACGGAAACTTGGACAGGTGCAGAAACGTCACATCCAATCAGATTTATCTTGTTGTAAATTCACATAGATATGGAAAACCCATTGTTTCCCAAGAAACAAGGTCTAGACATGATGGATATACTCATGCAAACAAACATGGATGTGGAACCCGTACCATTTGAAGATCATTTTCCTAGGTCCTGGGGAAACCATGGGTTTACACCCATGGCGTCACTCGTTCGATCCAGCCGACCTCTTGTGAGCCACAGGGAGAAAATCGACTTCCGACACGTGTCCTGAAAGGTGCGGCATGATCTGTGGTCTGGGGCCTTGTTTTGCCCCCAGTGATGTTGAGGTGGGAATATTAACAGCAGGAAAGTAGGCATGTAAAGTGTATGTGTGTATATGTATATATATATATACATGTATATCATAATTATAGGCTAGGTATCGGGATACATATGTCCATGTGTTTGTCTTGTTTTCTCAACCAACTGAGGACACAAATCAAGCCGATGGTGATGTAAATCCAGCAACAACTAGATTTTTTTATTCTGTCAACATGTGGAGGCAACTGGAACATACTGGAACTATTAATATTGATTGTTCATACTCGATAGTAACCACATACCATGCTTGAGGCACCGAATTTCGAGCCTGCTGGCCATAGGCCCTAGACATTATTCATATGTGCTTCGCCTTTCAGCTATGGGTACCACAATGCCACAGGTTATGATAGTTTTATAAATGCAATCTTGCAATAATACATGTACTCCACCCAGTTATAAGTTTGTTTATAAACCCATCAAACTATACATGCATCCCAAACCAAAAAAACATAGTAATTATATAGTAAAGCTAGTGAAATGAACTTATACAAACCCCATATAGAGGCTTCCTGAAATAGGGCCACCCCCGAATAATCCATACATTCATAGGATCTTTCATGAAATACACCATCCAGCCATTGGGGTATCCCCCTATTTTAGGAAAACCATCCTTTAGCCAACGAGACCAATGAGGATATAGTGAGATATGGTGAGATGATATAGATATCTAGATATATATATATATAGATATAGTAGGATTGTTCAAGAGATTCAATATGATTCAGGAATGGATTTTACGGATATAAAATGATATAAATGGGAGAATATCCATAGATTGGGGTAATCCATCCCCCTATGTTTCGTACGCGTTGTTTCCCATGTTTCGTCCTCTGCTGGAGCCGCCAAGTTGGCACCTTTGCAAATCAGCCACCTGAAGCGAGCTCATGGGATGTTTCTAGACCTATAGCCAGTTATCACTGGCGAACACAACTCGTTCAAGCTGGTTGGTGGTTTCAACCGAACCCCTCTGAAAAATGATGGAGTTCGTCAGTTGGGATGATGAAATTCCCAATATATGGACAACTAAAACATGTTCCAAACCACCAACCAGCAAGTGATTTCTAAGCTTACTTGCAGGAGCTAGAATCCCATTTATAACTGTTTATTGGGACAAAACTGTAGGATATGTGTATTCTGGGTAACTTACAATAATGCACAACCCTGAAACAACTATAGTAATATAATTCCAGTTATATTTACCTAGATACATGGCATTCATTTCCAGTTAGTAGGGATATATATATATATGTATAACTAGATTTGGACAGATATCCCTATTTACTAAGCATCATTCCAATGAAGTCGTGGTGTGATGATATGCAGCAGGAAGCACACATCTATAGACATATGATATACACTGATATATTGTATATTGTACGAATCATATACATGTATTAATGGCATGCTATGTAAGGGAATAATCATATATTAACAGGAATTACAGATGAGATATCTCAGACAACGTGAATTGGTCTTGTCTGAAGATAGACAAGTACCCCCAAATTGGCAATTGTGCGTGGACGATGATGATAAACCCATTGCATTTTGCGTACTGCTGGACGGCCCACCCGGATAATCTGATCGCTAAGTTGGGTGCTACAAACCAGTATAACTAGGGTTCATGGTAGATGGATATATAGCTAACTGGTTGGTGGTTGACCTACTCCTCTAAAAAATATGAAAGACAGTTAGGATTATTATTCCCAATAATTATATGGAAAAATAAGACATGTTCCAAACCACCAACCAGCTAATGGGTGGTATAAACCAATTTATAACTGGGCCCTCAAATGCCCAGCAATCCAAGCTGAGGTGGCTGCAAGGCCCAACCGAAACCATCAGGCCCCCGAACTTTGCGCTTCCGTCCTGCTCCACCATTTCCTCCCGAGAGGTTGCATTTCAGGTTTGTGAGTTAGGGATGCTTTAGTGATCCACTTGCAAAAAAGCCAGGATGAAACCAAAAGGGATGTGTTGTCATAAGTCATAAATGTTCCAAACCCGTGCTCACTTTGTCATTGCGATCTCTGCCTTGCAAAACTGACAACTATGGTTTCACCTAAATGGTGGTTTCCTAAAATTTGGCTACCCCCAAATCATCCAAGTCAGTAGACATCATATAGACCATGGTTTTTAGTATATTAATATGTCTATAGAACTATATGAGATCATATATTAAATATATATATATATCCAGTAGACATTATATTTAAAACCATTAGTCATTAGACATCATTAGACCATGATATTAGACATTTAGTATTTCATCCATTTTAATGGGATTTTCCCTGATAAACCATCCATTTTAGTATTGAACCCTCATGGTTTTTGAGGATCCTCCATGACTGGATGGAAAACCCGTGGATCTGGATGTTGGAGTTCACTGCGATATACAGCGTACTTGGTGGTTCAAAAAAACATGTATACACATATATATATATATGTAGAGATATAGACTATTATGGCATATATATATATATATGCATGTGTATATATATACATATACTACTACCATAGTAATATGGAAATGTATCCCAGACAGTTTCAAATTAATTACTTCCGAACAGAAGTTCCCCATCCATTGTGCTAAAAAAGGGCCCCCACCATCGGCGCAAAGACGGACACCTCGAATCGGAGGTAGGCGCCACACCCCACTTGGACCCTGACAAATAAGGGGTTGGAAGACTCATTCCTCGAAGTGATTCTCGTCGAGATTTGGCGGAGGGTATAGTAGGCATGACTTTTTTGGTGCTTTCAGCCAAGGGCCCACTGTATATGTTCTTCCGAGCAAGTCTGGGACCAAACACGGTTTCAGGGCGGAGAACTACAATAGTAGGTCCAAACATGAATGCAAGTATGTCCAAATATGTCAAAACGAACAATGGCGAAGCCACGAAAACCTAGAAACTACAATCAAAACATCTAGCATAAGGTCGGGCGCTACTCCGGCTTTATCAAGGATTCGAACAGTTTCTTCGAACTCATGTCACACTTGTATTCATGAAGTAAAATGTCCAGGCCTCCCCTGTTTGGTGATCAAACATGTCCAACGACTGCATGGCAATCAAAAGACCAGGTACTGTGCAAACACGTTCAACGGCGAACGGAATAGATCATGATAGTATGTTCACCTTTCAATCATTTCAGGATGTCTCAATATGTTTCAAGACTCATAATCCCCATTCTGAAGATAATCCCCAAACATGATATACGCAAATGTTTTTGTTGGGTGGCTTCTAATACTAAACATCACATCGTTGATAGCGCGCAGGTAACCAAAAAATTATCCAGTCATTTTGCCCGCTAGGGATGGAATCCCGTTCTGATAGTATGATTGGGGGCTCAAATCACATCGGAAACCATGGTAGTGGATTATTTTGGCCTGAGAAAAATGATTAGATATGATTAGATCACATTAGATCCACAGGCCTTCTAAACATGTTCTTTGTTTGGGTCTGGCCATGTTTCGTTTGTATTCATTTGTCACGATGTCATCTGTGACGATCTGTGACGCCAGGCGTGAACAGCTTCAAGTCCACCAGGAACCAACAACAGGCTCTCATTGCCCCAGGTGTCCTCAGTCAAACTGGCTGGCAGGAAAACAATAGGATGAACGATGGCGATGATGAAGATGATGAAGATGATGATGATGATGATGATGCTGATGCTGGTGCTGGTAGTGGTCGTGGTCATGGTCGTGGTCGTGGTGGTGGTGGTGGTGGTGGTGATGGTGGTTACGGGGGCGATGGTAATGGGTAATGATGGACATTAATAAGAACAAGAAAACAAATAGGAAGATGGCGATGTTCATGATGATGATCGTGAAGGAACCCAAAACAAAGGCAATGGTTTGAGGCCATGTTGTGCAAACAATCAACCCACTGATTAGCGCTGTGGCGAAATGCTACTGACCATGGCGTATTATGGAAGAAAAGAGTGCGAACCCGGATTGTTTTTCTGGAGTACACTGTAATTCATGGCAATTTGAGTGACGACAATTGTGACAAACTGAGTATAGGCAGCACATGTTGACCCGCTCTGGGTCGTGTCAGTTTGGCAGACATGGATGACCATTGGATGGGGCCCAAATGGCACAACGGTGCCAGCAAAATCATACCAAGCCAAAACATGCCAAAGCTATAGCAACTTCTTGGGGGTCGGTTCCAGCTAGTAAATCGTATATTCACTACAGTAATGACCATGTAATGACCATGCTAAGCAAGCATTGACATCCCAAGTTGTCCCGCCAGGCTCACCCCATCAGCTGTGGCGCCGGACAACCACGGCCATCCTCTCCGGGTGTAACAGATCGACGTAGGCCTGAGGTCTGTGGCACCAAAGGCATGTTTGGTGCTTGAACAGAATATAACAGCTATACATCTTGCAACATGTTAAAAAAAATATATCTAACTATGTCTAATGATATCTACAATCATATCTAATAATATCCTATTATAGCTATGTATTATATCGTGAAGACAATCACGAAGCGTTACCTCACAGCCCCATCGTTTGGACTCTCAACGGGATGGATGTTCCTTTATGTTCACCACATTCACTAGTTCAAACATATCTACTTTTTTAAGATGCGGGCTACCCTGGGTAAAATCACTAGGGTGACCCCCCAAAATAATTTTTCAGAATTATTCTGAGGTGCTTCAGTACATAACCCACTACAAAATATTTTTTTCCAAAACACTCTAACCATCCCAAAATAATATCCTTTATCACTACCCACCTCCTCAAAATAATTTCTGAAAATTTGCAAATAAATTATTTTGTAGGGTTCTACTATTACTCAAAACCACTTCCCTTAGTTCAAAATAATTTTGGAAATTATTTCAAGGTGGTTTAAGATGGTTTTGGATGATTGAAAAAACAAGTAGAACCACCTCAAAATAATTAGCAAAAATCCCCACAAAATTATGTTGGGGGTCACCCTACCTATCCTCCCGAATGCACCCGACAAGCATTGTCGGAATTTCATGATTTAGACCATCGATTTTTGGACAAAGAAATCTGAATCGACCCCTTCCTACCCCATAAATTATTTTGGGGGTGGTTAACTACTAAACCACCCCAGAAATAATGATAGCCTGAACTGGCAAAATTAACTTCCCATTGAGTAGTTCAAAATCCAAATTGCCTCGAACAGACAAACCCTGAGATTTACCATGAATTACTTGCTGAACTAATTATTTTTTAGAACATCGACTTAGCATCGGCTTTTGGGCAAAGAAACCTGAATTGATTCCTCTCTCCCCAAAAATTATTTTGGGGGTGGTTAACTACTAGACCACCCCAGAAATCCAAAATAACCTAACCTTACAAAACTCAACTTCCCTGGAATAGGTCAAAAATGCCAAACCTGATCCAAATTGACCCAAACTGTCTGAAAGAATCAAACCATGAGAACCTAATTATTTTGGGGGTGGTTAACTACTAAACCACCTATGATTTAGACCATCGATTTTTGGACAAAGAAATCTGAATCGACCCCTTCCTACCCCATAAATTATTTTGGGGGTGGTTAACTACTAAACCACCCCAGAAATAATGATAGCCTGAACTGGCAAAATTAACTTCCCATTGAGTAGTTCAAAATCCAAATTGCCTCGAACAGACAAACCCTGAGATTTACCATGAATTACTTGCTGAACTAATTATTTTTTAGAACATCGACTTAGCATCGGCTTTTGGGCAAAGAAACCTGAATTGATTCCTCTCTCCCCAAAAATTATTTTGGGGGTGGTTAACTACTAGACCACCCCAGAAATCCAAAATAACCTAACCTTGCAAAACTCAACTTCCCTGGGATGTGTTGGGATTGACGGGATGTGGCTTGAATGAAGTTGGAAATGGCTGCAGATTGATTCAAAGAATATCCTGACTGAACATGTTGAAATATGTAGTTGAAATTTGATGTAATATGCTGAAATTATTTTGCAGGTGGTTTGCAAGTACCCCCACCCCATGAAATAATTTTCATCATGGGTGTCTGGTAATTATTTTATACAGTTGGAACTATATGAAATAATTTCCCCAGTTCAACTGAGAAATTATTTTGAGGTGCCTTAAGTTGTTTGTTTAAAATTATTTCAAGGTGCTTCAACCTCTGTAGGTGGAAAATTATTTTGCACCATCATCAAGGTACGGGTGCAAAAATTATTTTGCTATGGCTCTTGTCGGGTGATTTTAACATAAAATTTATGTTAAAAATGGAAATTATTTTTAAAAAAATATTTTGGAACCAACCCCCACCTCAAAATAATTTCCTAAGGTAGGACGCATTTTTTAAGCATAGGGTATACTAGTTATAAACTGATATCATATATATATATATATCATTTAGGGGACCCACCTTGTATAACATGTTCATGTATTGAGTAAAAACACGATCTATGCCCAAATCATTTCCGATGAAAGACCAAGGTCGACATGGCCTGACCATCTGTCAAGTGAGCAAAGTCTGGCCTGCAGGCAGGGTTCAAATGGGCTCCACGTTGAAGTACCAGAAGCATTACTGATTTTTGGCACAATGTAGGGGTTTCCGTAAATGGGGGTACGCCAAATGGATTGTTTATAAGGATTCATAAAAAAAAATCCTATGAACATGGATGATTTGGGGGTACCCACATTTCAGGACACCTCCCTGTACAATTATCTGTCTTTGGCAGCTCATGTATGGAAAATATAGATTGTATATCTACTCGTACCGTCGTACACTAACTGTATATGTCTGGACAAATTGTAATAATTCACTAACCTGAAATAAAGCCATTTTGAGATGATTCCTCTTACTAACCATGATTCCAGTGAGGTCGCAGTGAGGTCGTTTTAATTTTCCCAATACTGTGTATATATATGTATATATCTGTATATCAATCGTCTCAAGCCATTGCTGGATGTATTTTTTGATTTGAGGCAGGTGGGTATTGATGAAACTTGACATACGCCGTTTATTTCGGAATGGGATGGCTGATTTTGGGATCACCATTGGCAAAAACGATCCACAGAACGGAACGAGTTGTGACTTGGAGTGAAAATGGATCCTATCGGAGAATCCACAGGAATC
This sequence comes from Cladocopium goreaui, assembly GCA_947184155.2. Lineage (NCBI taxonomy): Eukaryota > Dinophyceae > Suessiales > Symbiodiniaceae > Cladocopium > Cladocopium goreaui. The sequence continues at coordinate 514,075 of CAMXCT020000480.1, read as the reverse complement.
AGTATGTCGAACCACGTCAAAGATCCCTAAGTACACATCATCCTTAACCCACCCCCAAAAAATTAGGATGTTGCCAAACCATGCCAAAGCACTCAATATATATAGATATATAATTTGGAAAATACGGGTCCGCTGGCACTTTGCGAACCACCAACACTTTGTGAACCACCAACACTTTGTGAACCACCAACCAGTCTCTGCTATTCCTAGTAGCAGAAGCAAAGTATCACGGTTTCTCTGGACCAACAGTAGGAAGGGCACGATGTAATAAACTTATTATCATAAAACCACAATCGGTTCTAACTGCCCATTCAGAAACATTCATATGAAGTATAGACCGTATGGGGGTCTTCTAAAATAGGGGTACCCCCAAATCATCCATTTTAGTAGGATTGTCCATTATAAACCATCCATTTTGGGGTACCCCTATTCCAGGAAACCCCGGTATAGCATCAAACAAACTCTATCAGCATTGGGACCCCGGTTGGTGTCCACCATTTTGCTATTCATCCACGGGTCAATCTCCAAGCTTTGACTATCTTGGATAGCTTGCAAACAAATGCTGGTTGATGTATATGTATGAATAATATATTATTATTATATATATAGTATAATAAAATATAATATAACATGAAAAATAAAATAACAAAATATAATATAATACAATATAATATTATATTAAATGATATTATATAATATGATGTTATATAATATGATATTATATTAATATTTACTATATTATATTACATGGCATTATCTTATCTTATATTATACTATATAATGTTATATGATACTATATTATTTGTAATTAAATATAATATATAAAATATAATATTATATATATATATTATCGAAGGAAATTTGGAAGTCAAACTTCCATCAGGGTTCAGGGGAGGAGTTGTGCAAATGGTTTTGGTAGATACAAAGCGGAATGCATAGGGTGCATAACTACAAAATGCAGTGCATGTTGTTTTTTTGCAGCTACAAAATGAAGAACATAACTCTTTCTGGCTCGGAAAATAATTCAAAACCAGTACTACAAATCCAATGCATCTGAAGTTAAAAAATAGCTGAACGTCGGAATTGCTAACATGATTTTTTCCCAATGACATTTTGTAGTTGGGTCTTTGCCATCCAAAGTTCCGACCAACATAAATTCGGAGAACACTTTGTAGTTGTCAATGATTGAATTTAGTTGGATCAAGTGTTGACCCCGTGCAGTTTGTTAGATGGCATTCTGTAGCTTCATGATCTGTTTGTGTCCATGTACATGTCACGCACTGTTTCCTTTTTTCCACCTCTTCTCACCTCTTCAAATGCAAAATGCAAATGAGATTTTATGTTGGATGCTTCAACTATTCAACTTGTACAACTACAAAATGCTAATGAAATTTTATGTTGGATGCTTCAACTAACTCAACATATACAACTACAAAATGAAAATGATGATTTGAAAGGAATCAACTACAAAATGATTCCAAATACAAAATGGGGGGCACAACCCCTCCTGTTTGTACAAAAAAATCCTGGCTGGCAATCTGTACTGTAGCCCAAGTCCTCCCCATGTAGCTGAAATTTGAAGGTGGATAAACTTCCGACAATATGGAGAGATGAAAAAGCAGTCAGCAGGGAGAAGAGTCAGAAGAGAAAAGATCAGAAGAAAGAAGATGCAGGTGCGCGAAAAGGTAGGAAAGTCGCGAAACACTGTGTTTTTTCATGGTTTTGTGGCTCCGGAGGGTTGAAAAGTAGGCTCGCTAAAGCGGCGGGTGCGGAGACATCTGGGGAGATGAGAGAGGAAAAGTTGCACGCCGTTGTGGCGCGAAGCACATTTGGAAGTAAAATGTGTTAAAAATTGAGGGGTTCGGACCACTTTTGGAGGTTGAGATGTCGAAAAAGTGCACGCCGTCGAAGTCAAAATGTACAAAACACACCAGATTCGGACCATTTTTGGAAGTTGAGATGTCGAAAAAGTGCACGCCGTTGTGGCGCGAAGCACATTTCCAAGTCAAAATGTACAAAACACACCAGGTTCGGACCACTTTTGGAAGTTGAGATGTCGAAAAAGTGCATGCCGTTGTGGCGCGAAGCACATTTCGAAGTCAAAATGTACAAAACACCACATGTTCGCGCCACTTTTGGAGGTTCAGATCTCGAAAAAGTGCACGCCGTTGTGGCGCGAAGCACATTTCGAAGTCAAAATGTACAAAACACTAGGGGTTCGGACCACTTTTGGAGGTTCAGATGTCACTTCGCTTCGCTTCGCTTCGGGTCATTACACTACACTATACACTCCACTACACTACAGTACATTACACTACACTACACTCCACAACACTACAACTACAACTACAGAACTACACAACTACACTCCACTACACTCCACTACATTAAATTACAATACACTACGCCACATTACCCTACACTCCACTACACTACACTACATTACACTACACTATACACTCCACTACACTACACTACATTACACTACACTATACACTCCACACACTACAGTACATTACACTACACTACACTCCACAACACTACAACTACAACTACAGAACTACACAACCACACTCCACCACACTCCGCTACACACCGCTACACTAAATTACACTACACTACATTACACTACACTAGAAAGATCGATAGATAGATACATAGAAAATAGATAGGTAGGTAGGTAGATAGTCAGAGAAAGAGAGAGAAAGAGTGAGAGAGATCAAGCACCTTTCAGTCCATCAGTGGCTTCGCTCTGCCATCCCGGATTCACAACAACCAAGCTCTCCTATAGGTTTCCTATTTTTGAAACTTCCGCCACCGCCTTGTGCAGTACTACTGGTAGTATATCATATATTATTTTATATTATATTATATATTATATATTATATATTTTATATTATATATTATATTATATTTTATTATATATATATATGTATTATTGTATTATTTTATTATATTCTTTTATTATAAATAAATAATATATATATATATTATAAATCATGTATTATATATTAAAAATCATGTATTATATATTATATGTTATGTATTGTATACTATATAATATATACTATATATATATTTTATGTATTATATGTATTATATGTATTATAACATGTATTATATGTATTATATATAAATATTATATATATATATAGAGATGCAAATATAAATATATATATATATACACATAATCACACACACACATATATATATAATTTGGATAGATTAAAATACTTCATAATACTTCACTAATCTGAATTAAGGCCACTTGAGGATGACTCCCCCAATAAATCATCATTCCAGTGACGTCAGGGCGTGAGGTCGTTACCCCCAAAAAAAATGTTGGGGAAAATAACCAAGGACTAAAACATGTAACAACCATTATAAACCAAACAAAAAGAACAACCCCCATCTTATCTATTTACTAAACTATACCTTAAACTTACATACCTTAAAATATAACAACCATTAACAATCCCTACATATGATGTATGTTATCACATATGTAAATCAACAGATTCACTTGTACTACATTAGCCACTGCCCAGGTGTCATGTGTCTCCCAGGCACATGGAGTATCGACTTGGCGAGGAGGACGGAGATGAGGACATCGTTAAGATCTCGGCCGTCAACATCAAATGGCATAGGAATTTGGGGTAATGTTCGTACAGCAATAGTAAACCACCCAGATTTTGATGGCTGATACGGCTGACACGACCCATCATAAAAGTGGCAAAAATGGCAAAATTCGGATGGCGGCTCCTTTTTCCTTAACTAACATGTTTTTTCAAGAAGAGAAGCTGGACCCTCCAGTTCCTCCATTGAATAATGTACACACATAAATATGTATATATATATATATATGTACTGTAATAGACATAAAATCCCCACATGTTACGATACGTTCAGCCAGCCATCTCTTCTCTGTGTTGTGGGTACTTACTTTGAGGGTCAAGATAAAGGACTATCATGATGAATATATATATACATATATATATAACTATATACATACTATATATATAGTATTCAGTAGTTTTGATATTGGCATCGAACATAAACAGATTCGTGCCATACACAGCAATGTGAGAACTTATTCAAAGTCCAAGTTTAAGTGACCATCCAACATGGGAGATGAAAGCAGGGGATAGATAGATATCCTTTTGTAAAGAGAACATCACATAACAATATGGGGGGGTTCTTAAAAATGGTGGATCCCCAAGTCACCATGGGTTTCAATCCACTAAGCCATGGTCATCCATGACTTGGATCCAAGTTTATCCAAATTTGGGGGTACCTCCATGGATTGGAAACCCAGCAACCAATTCATGTAAGAAACATTCCTCCGTTTGTATCCATTTGTAGTTTTCACGCATTAGCCGCATAGCCCAGCAACCAATTCCTCAAACTTAGGAGTCGACCACCAACACTGCGGTAGGGGAGCCATTGGAGCCGTTGGAGTGGTTCGCCGCGTCCTGCAATTCCCCCCCCCACACATCCTGGTGAGTACACGCCTGCAAACTCACATGGAAGGAAACCTATCATGTCATGTCAGTTCCAGTTCGCGATTTCGAGGGTTTCATCTTGGTTTGCCGAGGAATATATGGTTGGTGGTATACCTACCCCTCTGAAAAATATGAGTTCGTCAGTTGGGAGTATTCTTCTCAATATATGGAAAGTCATTAAATTTCATGGTTCCAAACCAACAACCAGATTTTGGTTGGGATATCCGCAGTTACCCTCTGTTCATCCACCAGTTCCATGAGTTTCCCATCTATGAAAGAATTACCCCCCCCCATGACTGGGCCTCCAAAAATGAATAGATGCAACACTAAACCGAGGCTTAGAAGGGTCTCTAAAACAATTACTTCATAAATCAAAAAATATTGGGATGATAAATAATATAAATAATGATAGACATTGGGCATAGATGGACATAGTATAAGTGGATTTGTCAAAGGAATCATTTTCTAAAAAGTTTATATATAATATATATATATAGTATATATATATGTATATTATATAGTCATGGGGGGATAGTTAAATATATTTATATATATATATACACGGTAGCTACATTTAAATATACGGACTTTTACCTCCGGGAAGGGTTTCCTTGGCCCGCCCGGACATTTAAACATACGGAATCCAGTTCATTTAAACATACGAACTGGTATTTCATACTACCTCCGGGGCCTCGCGGTCTGGCCCGCCCTCCACATATTTAAATGTCGTTACCGTATATATATATAGATAATTATATATATATATATCCATCAAAAGGAATAATTAATGGGAGGAAGGGATGACTCTCCAAGTCACCAGAAGTCACCAGTCTGGTCACCAGTGCCTCCAAGATTTTCCAGTAGCTGATCTGCTGCGCCGCTGCCGCACCATAGACCTGCGTTGTCTGAAATGCTGGGGAAGGAAAACGTACGTGTTTATTACCAGTAATCCAAGCAACATGGTTTACATGGGAATCTCATCTATAATAAAGGAGCGTGTTGGGAAATAATGGGATATTCTGATATTCCCGTAAAATGGGAGACAAACATGGATATGACTCTGACATAATGAAATATCATGGGACAAAATATACTGGGCATTTTAGCACCAAGGCTGGCTGGGAAATCGCTGAACGGGTGATTTTCCAGCTACCAGTAGCAATGTTTGGAGACCGGAGGGTACACCAAATTCTTGCCTTGTGGTTCAAGCCTTACCTTCAGATCCATAATGTTAGTGGAGCAATAATAAGCCACCCATCTGCTCATGGTTTTACAGTTATACATCTATGGCAAAATTCAGGATGATTTACTCTTCTTGTACATTTTTGCGAACATTAAAATCAAGTTTAATCATCTTGTTGTTGATCCAGTAAGAATGATATGAATAACCATGTTTTTTCAAAAGAATGATATGGATCCAGGGTTTCATCTTGTTGATCTGTATAACGGTTACTGGATGCGTATGATCCCCCATAGCTTTCCATAGCTTAAAAAAATCCGCAAAGCTTTCCATATGATTCAATGCTTCCATTAAAAAAAACTGGTGCAAAATCGAACGATTCCCATTTTTTCAGTGTGAAGCTATTTTTTGAAGGGGAAACATGGATGAAAGATGATGAAAGCCATGTTTGCTGAAAAATATGGGTGGGCAAGTGAGAAATTAAGTTTGTAAAACGCAAAACCAGCAGAAAATAGCGGGACATTGTCAACTGAGTTCTTCATCTACAATTACAATGGTGGAACCACAGCAACCACAGGCCGCTTGAACCATCCACTGGAGTGGTACCCAAGGGCGCACGGCCGGCCGCGGTGGGAGTGGCTACTGTATCTTCTCGGGCTGCTTGTATTGGCACATACGCGCTTGCTGAGAAAATGCAAGCCCGCATTGGAATTGGAGATCCCCTCACACTACATTGTGTTTGCCAACTCTGAGCTGGACAAGACCAAACGGTTCTCAAGAAGGCCCTTTTTGGTGGCATCAGTGATGACTGCATTCTCCAAATCAGGGTTGGCTGCGATCAGGCACTTGTCTGTGCTTTCCACCAAATCTGTCTTCCCCAGATTCTTTGGTTTCTGCTTGATGGCCCAATGATTAGAAATGGTTTTACTTCGTGTGATCCCCCAACATGGTGGTTTCTTGGCTTTGTGAGTCTATGTACAAGTAACTGGTGAGAATTCCAGAAACCGGAAACCTCAGGGATTCTTTCACCTGCTACTCAGGTGGCAAAATGAAAACCATGGTCAAACAGAAACTCTTTTCGTTGCGCTTGGGACGATTACGAACATATCAAACACCTAGCCGGCATAGAACCCAAGTTGCTCCAAAAATTGGGTTGTTGTCTCTCTACACAAACATAATACGATCATATTTAAAGCGTTTCTTCCAATACATCACACATATCTTCAAATTACATCCAATAAATTTGGGTAAAAGTAATCTCTTTCCCCGGTTCAATTAATCCTCCCGATCGAAAGCTTGGACTAGTATTGGATCATTTTCCCGATCAAAATTATCATTTTAAGGGAGGAATACATTTTTTTTTCAGACATCAACTTGGACATAGTTGCCGAAATATCCCCTTACAGCCATGAAATCTAATTACATCCCATGAAATTCTCTTTCTTTGAGGGTTAGTCACACACAGTTTCAGACAGACCCACAGGATTCTAATTCTATTGGTTAAATTCAACTTTTTAATAACATATGTAATAATACTCTATTCAACTTCTTAGATTCTGGTTTGTTATTGCGTTACCAATTACTACCCATTTTTAGATGAGCCATGTTCCATTGGATGTCACCAAAACCCACCTGGGCGCCCAGATCCTTTGTGCTGCGCAAGGCTGGACAACTACGACCTCGAGGAACTGGGGGATTGAGGGTGTTATGGAATATATATGAATATTATGGGGTTATATATATATATATATGAATATATTATGGAATATATATATATATGAATATTATGGAATATTACTGGAATATATTATATAATTCAGATCTAACTTTATTTTTCATGGGGTTTACACGCCAACAAACATACCTGTGGTGGCCCACCCTCTCGATGTGTTGTCATTTGGGGTTTAAAACCATGGGGGGTTCGGAGAGATGGCTGATGTTAAAATCTAGCCAAGCATGATAGCTGATTGGGGTACCATTCCAATATTCTCCAATAAAAATGAGGGACAGCAACCTAGAACAAGCTGATTCTTGGGGGTCCCCTCACTACCCCGAGAATCTACGTTGAAAATGGAGAGGGCTTCCCAGAAAAGTAGGGATCAAACTTGGGATAACTAAAACTGGAGGGTTAATATTAATCCCAAAGAAAGATAGAAAAAAAAGGTTATCATACTTTATCACTAGTTTATATCGCTATAGTTGATTTGTTTTGCCTATCTTTTTGGACGTATCTGCAGTATATTACAGCGACAAAATGTTGTGGCCGGATTGTGAACTTTGACCCATACCACTGGGATCTACGATCACTCCAATAAACTGGCGATTGCATTTGCAAAAAGAAATGATGATACCACTGATATCACATATTTCGTATGGTTTTTCTCAATGAATGGGGCAGCCTATACTCAAGTCTTTGGGGTGGCGAACTACTCGTGAACAAATTGACCAACCATTCAAATGTCTAAACTTTGACAAGAACAAAGATACAGTTTTTAGTTTAGTTGTTCAGGTTACAGTAATACGTGTACAGTGTACATGTATATATATATATATACCTAGAAGAACCCTTGGGCTTTTTTTTCTGCCCTCAGCGCCTAGGCAGCCGCATAGGCATTTTCACCCGGAAGTTTGCAAAACTCGGCAGATTTACGTATGCATTTTTATCTTTTTTTATCTCAAAATGTTTTTTTGTGCTCCGACGTCATTTTGCGCCTAGGCATTTTTACCCGGAAGTTAGGCGGAAAACCCGAAATCTAGGCGGAAAAAAACGGAATTCGGCAGAATTTTGTTCGAAACATGTTTCTGCACTGAACAACATGAAAAGACCATACAAAAAATTATCAGCCTCGTTTTTTTTTTGGGCCTAGGCATTTATTCTGAGAATCGGCAGAAATCAAAGCCTACAGGCAGGTTAGGCACTTTTTTCTGCCTAGAGGAGTTTGTATGTCATATACACATCTCCCTTTGAGGAGATGACAGTCAAGTAATTTGTTATAGTTAATCTAGACATTGACCTTTTAGAATAATCAGCTATTAATTATAGAAACATGGCGATGTTCCATGTCGCAAGCTATTGGTCATTACCAGAGGCTCCTCCCAAACATCATTCTCCCCCATGATTTCATTGTTGTTTGATGGATAAATCCCAATTTTCCATGGTTAAATCATGGTCAAACCCCCATCTTTCCCCATATTTCCCCAGGCTAACCCCCGAACGCGCGAGCCCGAGGAACGTATGCGGATCAAAGCTTTGGTCATCTGAAACTCCTGGAGGAAGAAACGGGGAGCCATTCAAAGTAGCTCATTTTTTTCTCATGGAAATTCTATGGATTGGTATATGGAGATATTACTTTACTACTATTTTCTAGGCGGCAAATATTAAGGATGGTTCCCCCAATCCTGACCATCATGAAAAGTGACGTCACGACGTGAGGTCATTATGCTCAAATTATTTTCCAGATGATATGGATTGATATATGGGGATATTATGGACAAGATTAGAATGTAAAGATGGATGAAGCCTGATATTTTGGGGTAAACTATTCTCAGAGAAACCCAATTTGCAGCTCCTTGCTACAGGCTGTTGGCGGCTAAACCTACCATTTGGGTATGGTTCTGAACCAACCCATGTATGGTCATATTTTTTTGGTTGGTCTATTGTTGGAATTACCACATAATTATATATAATCATATATAATCATATATATATATGAAATTATTTTTCGCTAATTGTTACAATAATTGTTATTCCTAATTAGATTGATCAGACTGGGTATTTGGAACTGCTGCTCCATCCCAAAGAGGGATGGTCAGGTCAGCATTGCCAATTTAGGTCAGCATTTTTTACCGAATTCCATTTGTCTAATCTTAGATACGTTTGTCCTGAAAACCAAGGCAATTTTAGTTTCGGTTGATTCATCTATAGAAGATAATAGAACTATAAATTCATCAACATCTCAGGGTAGGTCCTTCAATGGTCCGAGTCCAAACGCTGTGTTCACACAGAAAAAACGTTCCAAACCTGGTTGGTGGTGTCAACCATCTTGAAAAATATGAGTTCGTCAATGGGAAGGATTATCCCATATATTGTGGAAAATAAAAAAATGTTTGAAACCACCAATATTAGTCAGTTGGGATTTTCTGAAATTCTCAATATATGGAAACATAAAATTCCATGGTTTCAGTCACCACCAACCAGTGATTATTAACCAGTATTAACCATGATTAACCATCATTACCCCATACTAAACCAATGTTTGAAACCACCAACCAGTTCAAAAAATAACCCACGCAGCGGTGCCTGTGTCTCACGTTGCATGATGGGTTCCTCGCACCAATGGGGCGACGAGGCGTGCAGGAGATGAGCCTTGAACGAGCGACGACGCGAGCTGCGCAGCTGCCGTCCCGGCGGAAAGAATGGTCACCGGTGAAACATGGGTTCCCAAAATATCACATGGTTAGTTTATACATCCCAACAAGATTGAACAAGATTGAAACACAAATATATATAATGTAATATATATATATATATAGTTATATGTGTATATATATATATACATATAACTATGTATATATATTTGTTTATATATATATGTATATCTATATATATATATATAACTATATATATAACTGTATATATACATATATAACTCTGTATATATAACTACATATATATATAACTATATATATATAACTACATATATTATATATATATATACACATTATACATGAAATAACACATTTATTGCCATCCATGCGGGTTCGCTTCCGGGCAAGTAACTCTGAAGTGAACCGCAGACTCAGCCGCCTCGGCGAGCAGGTTACCGTATGGGTAATCAACGGGGTATACATCCAAGAAACAGTTGGTTGGGGATATTCATGGGATATAAGTGTGAATGATAATAATGACCGTGATTTTGTTGTCTAGACGGTTATTACTGGTATAACAGATGGTATATTCGTGGAATACAGAACCAACTGCAATAGATCCGTTCGGGGTTTTCCGAACATGACATGGGGCCCATGTATACCCCGTCGAAACTGATGATCAACCGTTGGATTTTGGGTCGCCACCAAGGCTCAGTTCACCCTCATTCAAATATATAGTTGGTGCTGGTACTTTCATCCACTTCTTTGATGCCGGATTTTGATCCATCCCCAATCAAGATCAATTTCTTTGGTTCAACCACTTTATTTTTTGGGTTTCCACATGTTAAGAATCATGCGCAACAATGAACAAGTAAGTTTTTCCGAGGCTGGCAGACTACCCATTTTAGGGCAACTTAAAAAAATGGAAACCATTTTCTTAACCCAGGGTTGCATGAACTAATTTTGAGATACAGTAACACCAATGAGAAACAATCATCTGGAAGAATCGTCATAATTCACTAGTGTGAAATGATGTCATGTACATTCGTGTGGGGTCATTCCTCTTATCATGTGGTTTCATTTGTGGTGACGTCACCCGGTAAAATCGCTACATTGCAACCAAAATCATTCAGAATGTTAGGCGCTGGAGGGCTTTAGCTAAAGCTCAAACCAGCCTGCTGCTAGCTGGCTGCTGAAGAAATGAGCAAATCAACAAAAATAAATAAACGTAAATAAACGGTGAGAATCACAATGATCATATATAATCATAGTCATAAACAGAAACACATATAAACAAGAAAATACTAGAATAGTAATTCATACGTATAGTATATAAACATAATGACAACACAACACAAAACACAGTAACATATCTCACTCAAATTGGGCAGTCAGCAAAAATGGTAGGCCTTATCCGCACACGTTGTTGGGTACGGGTATGGGTCATGTTTCCCCTTCCGTAATGCTTTAAGATTCTTCAAGACAGACACAAACAGATATAGTACTTGCCATACTACACTCGATTGGCTATATCCTATTGTTGTTGCGTGTCCCTTCGCTGCCCTCATAGGCATGCATGTGTTGCTTTCTTGCTTGAGATATGCACACCCTAGATGCCACTTTGGAAATTTGAGTTTGGGCGAGGGTGGGTGTGGGGCTATCAAAATTCTGTTGCACTTGCACAATGCGCTGCCTAAAGATGTGGGAAGGGCCTGTTGTAAGCGGCAGAACATGGCATTTTTCTTGCAAATGCTAAATAAAATTAATCCAGATATGAACAGGTTGCACTTTTAAGCACAAACTTTCCACCCAACATCACCCAACTATGTACAAAAAAATGTCAACAAACCAGAAGGTCAGGTGTTTATTAAGAAGCTCTTGGATGTAATCTAGTTCCATGCAATCCCCATGCAAAGCCATATTTAACCATATTTTTTGTTTAAGATTTAAGACTCACCTTGTGAATTGTGTTGCCCTTATGGAATGCAATGTAGTAGGTGCATCAGAGTCAGAAGGTAAAGGATCATTTTAAAATACACACAATTCAGGAATACATATATTGAAATATATTTGCACCTTCATACCACTGATATAGTTGCATGAACCTGTCCACTATCCCTTGCAAAATATCACGTGTTTTCTCAAAAAATACAGGATTTCCCTCAAAAGAAGTACAGCCTTCCTTTGCAGGGGATATATGTTTCTGAAGTATGTAGCATAAATTTAACATATTGCATTCCTGTTCTAAATGCAATATTAAACGCATCAATGAAGCCTTCCCTGCTTGCAAAGAAGCATTTGTCATTCTTTTGCAATTTTCCTTTGAGTAAATTAAATGTTTCTTCAACACGCATTACCCCTACAAATTATGGAGGAATCCTTTAAAAGATGCAGCATTCCTTTTGAAAAAGGGCACTTTTCTCCCAAATGAGGCAATAATCCTGCACCATATGTAGTAGTAAATTTCGTGAAGCCCTGTTTATTTGCCCAATATGCGTTTATGGTCCAATTCTGTTAGCGGGGGGGGTCAATATGCGTTTAAGGTGTATCAAAAAAAAAAATCGTGTGCCATGAACGCATATTGGGGAATCTAACCACTTATGTCAGGAAAACCCACTTACCAACATTTACCATGAATGCAGGGAACCATCGAAAAAAAATAGTACATGTTGCGAGGTCCATTTTTTGTGTAATATGCGTGTTTAATGTATTTTGGGTGGCAGGGACCTTAATTTCCCTTTTCAGTGTGAAGTAAGATTTTGGCGGATTTCTGCCAGCTATACCAATCAACCATGTGATTTACTGGGTTTGAGGAAAAATACCATCGGATTGTGTGAGGATATTTCTCAGGATATCCACATATATTGAGAGAAAGTTCTTGTGGCAGTCAGAATATCCTGAACGTACATCAAGACAGTTTCCAATATTTTTTGGATGTATATGATAAAACTATATAAAACTGTTTAAAAGAAAATGAACAACATGGCAACATGTTCAAAGGATAAAATGGGGCATTTTGGCGAATGTCACTTTTGGAAAATGATGGAAATTTCTTTTTTACGGATACCATCACAGTTTCCGAAGGATAAAACAATCTCTGAGGATCAGAATTTTCTGAGAAATAATTCTCTGACGGTATCATCATAAAGCATCTAGGATGTTCTAGGATTCTAGGATATCAGCAGAACCTCTGGGGGATACATTCAGAAATTTCTGAGGGTCATCAGATTTATCTGAGGATATCATGAACCATTTCCGAGAATATCAGAATTTACAGATGATCATCAGAACGTTTGAAGGATATCATGAGGAGTTTATCAGGATACCATTTTCGCGACATGCATCAGGTAATTTTGAGCACGGAAAAAGAGGCAAACACAACAAGTAAAACAGCGCGTGCTGTATGTATACAAAATAACGGCATGCTTTGTGTTTGTTTTTCCTTTGAGAATCAGATTTGCCAAGGTTCATCATTCTGACAATCTCTGGATATATCTGGTGATTGAATATCAAATACATTTGATGATTATCATCATGTTTTGGTTTATTTTAAAATAAATATAGCTTTGATGGTCAGAGAAAAACAACAAAACAAGTAAAACACTGCGTGTTGTCTGTGTACACAATAGGGCCGTGCTTCGTGTTTGACTTTGCTCTTGGAGAAACTTTTTTGCAAGGATCGTCGTGCTGACGAACACCGGATATATCCAATAATTATTGGAATTGTCGGACCCTCAGAATTTTCTGAGGATCGTCATCCCCAGAACTTTCTGAGGATCCTCATCCTCAGAATTTTCTGAAGACCCTTATGCTGAGAATTTTCTGAAGATCCTCATCCTCAGAATTTTCTGAGGATCCTCATCCTCAAAATTTTCTGAGGATCAACATCCTCAGAATTTTCTGAGGATCGTCATCCTCAGAATTTTCTGAGGATCGTCATCCTCAGAATTTCCTGAGGATCCTCAGAATTCTCTGAGGATCGTCATCCGCAGAATTTCCTGAGGATCCTCAAAATTTTCTGAGGATCGTCATCCTCAGAATTTTCTGAGGATCCTCAGAATTTTCTGAGGATCGTCATCCTCAGAATTTTCCGAGGATCCTCAGAATTTTCTGAGGATCGTCATCCTCAGAATTTTCTGAAGATGGTCATCCTCAGAATTTTCTGAGGATCCTCAGAATTTTCGCTCAATAAGCGTTTTTTTTCATGAATATGTGCAAAAAAAAAAGCTTATTTTCAAACAAAAAAAGGCTTATCGAGTGAAAATTCTGAGGATCCTCAGAAAATTCTGAGGATGACGATCCTCAGAAAATTCTGAGGATCCTCCGAAAATTCTGAGGATGACGATCCTCAGAAAATTCTGAGGATCCTCAGAAAACTCCGATCCTCAGAAAATTCTGAGGATCCTCAGAAATTTCTGAGGATCCTCAGAAAATTCTGAGGATGACGATGATGATCCTCAGAAAATTCTGAGGATAACGATCCTCAGAAATTTCTGAGGATGCTCAGAAAATTCTGAGGATTTTCAGGAAATTCTGAGGATGACGATCCTCAGAAAATTCTGAGGATCTTCACAAAATTCTGAGGATGACGATCCTCAGAAAATTCTGAGGATCCTCAGAAAATTCAGAGGATGACGATGACGATCCTCAGAAAATTCTGAGGATCCTCAGAAAATTCTGAGGATGAGGACCTCAGAAAATTCTGAGGATAAGGATCTCAGAAAATTCTGAGGATGACGATCCTCAGAAAATTCTGAGGATCTTCACAAAATTCTGAGGATGACGATCCTCAGAAAATTCTGAGGATCTTCACAAAATTCTGAGGATGACGATCCTCAGAAAATTCTGAGGATCCTCAGAAAATTTTGAGGATGACCATCCTCAGAAATTTCTGAGGATCTTCAGAAAATTCTGAGGATGAGGACCCTCAGAAAATTCTCAGCATAAGGATCTTCAGAAAATTCTGAGGATGACGATCCTCAGAAAATTCTGAGGATCCTCAAAAAAAGCTGATGATTCCTCGGGGAAATCTGAAGGCTCCTCCGAAAATTTTGGGTGTTCCTCAGTAAATTTGGAGGAGTCTCCAGAATTGTTTGTTTGATAACCATCAAAAAGTTCTGATATATATATATATATATATTTGAAATTATGCTAGTCAAGGATCAGTTTTTGTTGCAACACATCAGCTACAAAGTGCGAGGATATTTTGTAGCCGATATTTTCAGCGCAAATTGCGACAGTTTTCTGCGGATATCACCAGCGTCTTATCATAACCTTTCTGAGGATATCATCGGAATTATCATCAGAAATTTGTGAGGATTATCGGACCTGTCTGGGGATATCATCAGAATAATTTCTCACGTTACCAGCCATAAACTCTGGGGATATCATCAGGATTTTCTGATACCAACCCAGAGGATCAGCATATAGTTTCTCAGGATGTCACATGATATCATTATCACCAAAGTTTTCGGAGGATAACATCAGAATTTCACTATAGGGACCGTTTTTTTCAAAATTTGAGAGCGCTTCAAACCGTTTGGCTTTGAAAGATGGGGGCGGTTGTCCTCAGACTTGTTTGTTCGTTATTGGTGCCCGCGTGCCAACATGAATATGCTGTTTCTTCATGAAGCGTTTGTTCATTTGACTTTCCGGGATAATGATAATAACATTTAGTTGTGAGAATGCTGCTCAGGATCATCCAGCGGATAAGATGCTCAGGATCATCCAGCCGAGAAGCATGCTATATTGAGATTCCATTGCAACAAAAATAAAATTTAAATGACTATATCAACGCAGATTGGCATATAGGAAAGTGAATATTTTTGTGGTTGTGTCACTTCCAAACAGGCGATATGCAAATTTACAGTCTAATTTGTCAAAAAGGAAAACAGCAAACGTTGTTTTTCACTCTCCAAGCGCTCAAAACGCATATAGCGCAATCATTATCAGAAAATTGAATAAACCTTAAGCTCAGGAATGGCAAGATCTGACAATGTTTGCGGGTTGAATGTCCGGGCAAGGCCCTGCACATACCACCGGGAAAACCACTTGCTCAATATGCGTTTTCAACTTAGAATCATCGAAAATTAAGCGCAAAAACCTTCCATTTTGAGCTTTCATGTAGTCAAAACGCTTATTGAGGGTCCACCCTCAGAATATTCGCTAAAATTAGGGTTCACGAAATTCCTTAATATGTAGCGTGCTTTTTAACTTGCAGCCACTACTGTTTTAGTATGCAGAATCTATGTCAAAAAGTGCAATGCATCATCACAATATTCCCTGAAAATCCTGTAAGGATGACTATATATATTGCTTACAAATGGCAGTTATTCTATCAGACAATATGGCATTATTTGGATCAAAGAAGCCATGCTCCAGCAAAAATGAAGATCATTTTCTTGACGCATGTAGTATTCCTATTGGAAAGGTTCAGTCTTCCTTGCTTGTTGTATTCTTAAGACCAGCTCTTTCTCTAAAGGAAGTATTTCTTTTATCTGATATGACAGAATTGTGCATTCTTCTTAATCAATTGTGTCCATCATTTTGCAAAGGGTACTCCCCAAAATAATGCATGAAATTCCAAAGGAATTCATACCATTTCAGAAAGAGTGCTGCATATGCAAAAGGATTATATTTTGGAATAAAGTGCCATTGTCTCAAGATAATATTGTATCTCAGTCAGGGAGGTTATATTATTTGGAGAACAAAGAATATGTTTTACATTCTTCAAGAAATACCATACTCTTTTGATAAAGGGACCCCTCATTAACAAAAAAAAAACTATATACACAAAAAAAATCTTGAAATTTGACATGAGGGTTTAATGTTTGCGGGAATATTGCACCTGTTTCAAGAGATGATGCATTTTCTTGAAGGAACATATTCCAGATAGTTAAGACAAGTTCTTTTCAAAGAATGCCATGATCACTAGAACAGATCACCGCATGTACAAATGAAACTGGATTTGAAATGGTGTTGGAATCTGCCAGTAGAAGGCTCCATGTTTTCTATGCAATCCTGTATGTGTTGAAGGTCTTTTTCAACATATTACGGCACTCTTTTCAAACAGAAATTGCACTACTTCAAAGGGAATGCACAAAGTCAGGCCGCACTCTCTTTATGGAATGTCATATTCTTTAAAAAATGCGACTTGGATTCATAATGATTCATAGATGTTGGGTGACTGTATGCAAAACAATGCTGAACCCATATCCTGAGTGCACTTTGTTCGCTTCATTTTGTTTCAATTGTTGCGGCATTTTTTGAAAAGTGCCAAACCCTTCAGAAAACTAGATTAACAAAAAAAACAAATTGCTCTCTGAGCATCTGATGTTATCCCAATTTGGGGAAAAGAAGGCCGGAACTAAGTGCCGGAGTCATGAAGTAGAAGGTTCTGATCTGGATTAATCAGGATTAATCCAGATCAATCAGGATCAGACCAAAACCTCGAGAAAACAAAAAAACAAAAACACCGATTTGGCAACTAGTCCAGAGGTCAGAGTAGTTGTGGAAACATTGTTTTTTCTGTTGTTTTTTTTGGTTTGGATTAATTCTGATTAATCAGGGTTAATCTTAAGTGAAAGTGAGGCAGAACATATTGTTGCAGTGCCACACACATGGTTTTGTGAAAAAACGTGTGGTAGCCGACAGTCAGAACGGACTGTTTGACCATAGATATGGAAGGAATTGTTGTGTATATGGATTTCTTCATTGAATTTCTACCCCAAAAGCTTGAAATTCACCGCTCACAACAGGCCTTTCCGAAAAACAGATCTCGCACTTACACACATATTTCATACAACGCAATCAACAATTTCCCCTGCACTGAGTACTTGCAAACATACTTCATACTATACTACCAAGGAATCTAGATATATAGGTCTATTGCACTTGCACACATACTTTACATTACGCTAGTCAGGATTGCTTGGGTGCTTGCAAACGCACTTCAGACCGCGCTACCAAGCAAATATTGTAGTTGACACATTGTGTTTTCATTCAGGCACCTGCACACATACTTCAAACTGCACTAACCAGAACATCTCTTGCACTTGCACACATACTTCAAACTAGGTACCAGCGCTGATAGCGGACTCGATGTTCTTAATGTTTTTTTATCTCAACCATTCTTCATTGATTTGTTTAAAACTGTGGCGCCGTGACGATTTTGTTGTTTTGTTTTGAATTAGAAATGGTGTTTTTGTCCCACGTTACGCTAGGAATTTATTCATTGATCATTGAATTCTATTGGGCTACATAATTTGCATTTGTGGATTTGGAAAACGGAATGAAACACGGCGTTTTTTCCTCTTCTTTTTCTCTCTTCATGGGTTCAGCGCGACATCAAGAGCGTGTGGCAAGTCACAAGAGGCATGTTACAGCGTAGCATCAATCTGTGTGGCAAGTGACCAGAGACATGTTACAGCGTAGCATCAAGAGCGTGTGGCAAGTGACAAGAGACATGTTACAGCATAGCATCAAGAGCGTGTGGCAAGTGACAAGAGACATGTTACCGCGTACCCCTTGCCCCCCCCCCCCCCCACCCGGTTCCCCAAGAAAATCACACTATCCTTCGTGCACAACTTCTAACTGACGTGTGCAACTTCTAACTGACGTGCGCAACTTCTAGCTGACGGGCAATGCAACAGCGAAAAACAGCAAAACCTGCGGGTCCGTTAACAGCGCTGGTAGCTCAAGGGGTAGGCTACCAACTATTTATATATATATATATGTATTTATATGTATATTTAAATATATATATATATATACGTGTAGGTGTTTGCGTACGATATGTATATATAAATATATATATATATATTGTAAGTGCACACATCCTTTACACTTTCATAGAAATGGGGAAAGTCATGTGGAAAGTCATGTGGATTTTCAAGGGTCTCAGAATGTGTGTATATATAAATATATATGATACATTATAGACATAATAGAATACATTAATATGCATTGTTTCCATCAGATTCTCCTGATTGCAGATTAAGGCATTAGTTAAAAAATACAAGATAACCTTCAAATACCAATGGTTCTTCCAGCCAAGGAACAAACCTATTTTATTAGCCAATGGGCTGAACGGATGTCCTGACAAACAAATGTTTGTTACTCCCAAGACCATCCTGCAACAAATCCTCCTTCTGGAGCTGGTTGGTACACCCATTCATAGCCACGAAACTTTCCGTCCAAGGTCTACCCATAAGTTGTTTTTATATTTGATTCACATTACTTCCCACTAAGGCCCCATTCCCAGTTATAAACGGTTGTAAACTGTTATAAATGTAGTTATTGTTCGAAATCTCTTCCATTTTCATGGGCTTATAACTGGCTTATAAGTGGTGTTTCGGGCCTGAACGGTGGCCGTGAACTGCGCTCCCCGGCACGGCCCAGTTCCATGGGGCCACCGCTGAACATGTCCTCGACGGGGATGTAGTGAATGGATTGAAGCAACTGATGGTTTACAACGAACTTTCATGCTTTAACTTTAACTCCACGATAATGAATGTGATCATGTGATATATAGTGATGTGTATATATAATAATTATATATAATTGTACATATACATAAACATATTCCATAATTAGTATAAACAATATATGTGATATATGGGCCAAGAACGAAGCAACTAAAATTAAATGGTTATCCGTTACCGAATGCTGTCGAACTCCATAGGACCATGGGGGGCCTCTCGGGGATGGGATCAACAGCAAATCGATGGGAGTCTAACATGAATTATATGATGTTAAAATTGACTGAAATGTATATAACATGTTGGAATGCATATGTTCTTCAAATTAATTGACACTTGAAATCAAACATGTTTTGTCTATGGAAACTCTTGTTTCAACTTAGAGTATCTTAAAACCATAGTCAGCATGCATTACCACAATGGTTGGATATCCACGTCCCCGCAAATTGAGGATAAACAACCAAAAAACGAGGAATACGGCAAACATTGGCAAACCCAATAACTAATACATCTCATCTCCCCTTTGAGGATGGTTTATACATGTTTATACCACTTATACCACCCATGCCTGGCAAAATTTAGGGCTTGATCTTATGTTGTTTATCCGGAGGGTGGAGCATCCATTGTTTTGGGGGGCAAGAAAGTTTGACCCGCAGCTGTCAGCTATTCGGACTGAGAGCGTGACAATTGTATGCAACCAGGATGGCATCAGGAAAATGAACCAAATCAGATTGCAACATTTGATAAGAAGTGGACACTAACCCTGAGACCATCTATACACATTAAAACAAAAACTTATTGTATAGATGTGATAGCAAGTATCTACCATAATGGGGTACTCCCAATAGTCAACCATCCCCAAGTCATCACTATCAATTGGTGCTTCAAACCATCCACAGCCATTGTAGGTCTATGGCATTGGCTTGTTTTTCACATTACCCATTCTATATAAGGTATAGTTCCAGGTATTCAGCCACAGAATAGTATAAACAAGTCTATGGTTAACTATATATATACATACACACCATATATGATGTATACATATATAGCTATATAATGTTATACATTTACATATACATATATATATATACACTATATATATAATGTATACCATTTATAGTTACATATATGGAAGATTCCTGAAATGGTGGTATCCCTAAATCATCCATTTAATATAGTTCAATAGGATTTTCCGATTTTCCATTATAAACCAGCCAGCGATTGGGGATCCCCATTTATGGAAGCCGCCATAAATAAATATATATATATATACGTTATATATATATATTGGTAAATTATAATATTTCACTAACCTGAATTAAAGCCCTACAAGGGGATGATTTCCGTATAATAACCATGATTCCAGGGTTCGGGAGAACAGTGATGTCGTTATAAGTTACCCAAAAATATGTATAATATATATATATATATACATATACTGTATATCAATTGTCTCAAGCCATTGCCGGATGTGTGTTGGTTTGCGGCAGGTGGGTATCGATGAAACTTGACATACACCGTCACCGTCTCATATAGACGGGTATATATATATAATTATCTATATATGGGCCACGGTGAACATTTGGTATATAGCTCCAAGTCATCAATTTTTGAAGAGTGCTGAGTGTATTATCGTTTTTCAGGTTGTGGTATATAAGCAAAGATTATCGTTTTTTGAAGAGTGTATTATCGTTTTCCAAGCCCCAGCTCAATTTCCAAAAAATAAAGATGTCTCGAATACTACTCTCCATTAACCTAAATTTTGGCTGTAGCTCATATGTATATATATATATATAAATCTCATATCAAATCCTCCAAGCTTTCAGCTTTTCTTCACCTTTCCATCCCGGCGTCCTGACGCCAAAAGCCTTGATCCACGGCACCCAAGGCTGTGTAGTCGCAGGAGTCCAAGAGTTCCTGCTACGACAAATGGCCGGGATGGCTTATGTTTTTTCGAAAATCCTTCTATAAATGGAAAAAATCTATAGAACATATGGGGGGTCCAGAAATGGGGTACCCCAATGTCTGGATGCTTTAGAATGGAAAATCCGAGACACAAATGGATGACTTGGAAGCCCCCATCTTGCTCTGGGTAAATTATAGTGACCTCACTATGGATGATGACTATTGATAACTATGATGATAACTCGAAAATCTATCGACAATTCCAGTCTATAGAAAATCTATTCTATTGATAACTGGGGGTAGCCCTACTTTTTTGAAACCATATGTCATCTCAAGAACTGCGTTAAACATTGTCATGTGGGGATACCATGGTGATATTTGATGTATACTATGACATGATAGAACTATGCATATTGGGATATTAGCCTCCCAAACATATGAACACCTATCTGGAAATATTGAAAAGCCACTAAGAATGGTACTGGTTGGTTACAGCTCCCATATAGGATTCCACATGATTGGAACAAATGTATATGCTCATCATACCATATTAATACTAAGTAGTTAGAGCAATGCAATTGATGTCAATGACCACATAATTGGAACATATTATACTTTAACAATAAACATAGAAACGTTCGTAGGACCCCATCTCAAAGGCAGTATGAAAAATAATAAATGAGCATCGGAAAAACATGAACTGGTTACAAGAACTTACCTGAAGAGAGACTTATGTGGACGATTGGATCTGGAAAACCATGTGGATTCTCCCAGCCAGTGTCATTTAGGGTCCTGTCCAAGGGGCTGTTCAACAATTGGAAAAACAGGTGCAAAAGGACTTTTTGATCTGGCATGGCAAAAAGGTCAGAAACCTGACAGGACCGAGCTAGGGGGCTTCAATTTTTTACCGAAAGATCACACATGTGCATATCCTTTTTCTCCTCGACTGAAAACATGTCCTTGACGTAAATAGTGAACGCATATGTCACAAACCCATTCGAACCCTCTGAAACTGATGTCTGGTCTATTGCTCTATCTTGCATGCAATTTCAATATAATCCAAAACATGTCAGTCAGCACGGTTTTTGCTTACAAATAATATATGCCTTTACCTGTTGCTGAAACGGATGTTGGATCTGTTCACATATTTTTCAAGTGCATGAAGGATCATATCTACCATTGCCAAAGCTAAACAGGTAAACCACATTTGATCATTTCTGGGTAAATTTTGGAATATACATGTAGCATAAATTACAATCTATATAATTGGGGATTCCTTAGAATGGGGGATCCATAGTCGTCACCATGGTTGTTTCAATACTAAGATGGTCATGAATGACTGGATGAGTTAGCGGTACCCCTATGGATTGGAAACCTCCAAATATCCACAAATTAAACGATTTATGGGGATTGAAACATCAATTTTCCATGATATGTTGAGTGATTTAACCATCAAAGATGATTTATGGGGATTTGCAAATCTCAATGATGTTGGGCACATTTGGGGAGCCTTCACTGACTATGAATTATGGGACTGCGTTGGCTGCGTTGGCCCGGTGGTAGATGCCATCCTGGCACACAACTTCAGCCTTCCCCAGATGAGCCATGTTCAAAATGTCTTACATCCTGGCACCAAAGAAGGAAATGCTTATGCCATTGCTTACGTTTTGCTTACGCGCGCACAGGTTTTGCTGACGCGCATATCTTGTCTTGCGCGGAGCTTACGCTGGCTTACGCACACCACAGTTTGCTTACGCCTTTAGAACGTGGCTCAGATATGTTTGTTGTTTTTCAGACATTCGAACCCCCACTCACTCTAGATATGTCATGATATACATCTGCCCATGAAACCCTGGAATTCATCAAGTTCAAACTTCAAAGTTAGTTTATTAACCCCATGAATTAACTAAAGTTATACCTTTACTATAAACTTAGCTATTAACCCCCATGATTATAACACCAAAGTTATAGCCCTATCATTACTATCAGCTATTACCTAAAGATAGACGAGTTTTTACCCATGACCGCAAAAGTGCTATTATCATTACCCATTACCTATTACCCATGATTACCTATTACTATTATCATTACCTATTACCCATGATTATTATTACCCATATTATCCATGATTAGTTATTAGTTAACTATGACCCTATCATTACTATTATCCCTATTAGCTAACTATTAGTTATTACCCATGATTTCAACCCATAGACGACACCCGAAGAGTTCCGCCACGAGTTCCGGCACCTTGGCAGCGCCGGAGTTGATGCCAAGATCCAGCATCCTGTGAAAAGAAAAACCGCCGGGTGCCGGGTCTTCAAATCGCTAGGAACTCATGGATGAAAACAAACAGGATATGGAACATCTATGGAACATCTATGGAACATGCATGGAATATACATGGAACATGTATGGAACATATGGGCATGGAAAATCGCCCATGTAGTTCGATGATTTCTCTATGAGAAGATGTGATTTCCTTAGCAAACTATGAAATTATCGGATCCGTTCCCGTTACGTTCATAGTATCAAATACCCTCTAGAAACAGTTGGTTGTACTGGCCCTATTCATCTTGAAGGTCCAAAATAAGAAATAAGGGAAAATGTTTAAAATTTCAGTTTATAGGGATAATTGCAGGCCTACAAAGTGTAGTCCCTCAGTTGCAAGTTGGTTTCTGTTCATGTTCACATTCAACTGCAGAGATATCCACCACAAGTCCTAGTTGCTGAACTGCAGTTGTAAACAAAAAGAAACCTTTCAACATTGTAGCCTTGTAGCCACCAATAATTCCCAGAATAGATTAAACTGTGTATAAAGCCTTCGTCACAAACTGTGTATTAAACTTGGGTTGAACAAGAAACATACACATGTAAAATTCAAAACCAGGACACCTCCTCTGTTCAACAGGTACGTACATCAATAACCCACAATAGATGGTTTTGGAATGTTTTTGAAACCAACTATTTTGCTGAATATGACGAATGCATTGTCGTTCGCGTCGGCCAGAAAGTAGATCATATAATGAAAATACTATCTGCCATCTGCCTCTGAATTTTTTTGAAATCAAAAAATCTTGAATTGGATTGTACAGTACCTCCCTCCAGTACACCCTGATTGGTGCGTTTTTCTGAAGTGGACACGCATCGATGTGCAACGTGAGGACCATGAAACAACGAAGCCTTGAAGGACTGTCACTTAGCGAAGCGTGGGTTTGTAACCCTGTCCCAGTTCCCACCATTTGTTAGGGGACTTTTCACTACCTTTTTATGGAAACAACCATGGTTATTTCTGCTTCTTTGGCGTTTCAGGAAACAATAAACCAGCAATAGTCTTAAGGAATCCCTCCCCCCAAAATAGAAACATATCTCTACAGATTTCCCAAGTAGATCAAGCAGTGGATTTCCCTTTTGAAAAATAACGCATAACCTTCAGCAAATCAAGGTAGTTGCCCAGCTGCCTATCCAGCAGCGTGAACTTCTCAGCAGCTGTTCTGTAGCAGCGCCCTGTGAAGCCAAACCTCAACAGAGTGCTTGGACGACAAGCTGAAACGTAGTAAACATCCTACTGAGATAGACGGTTGTAATTTTATATTTATGGGTGGTAGGATATGTATATATACACTGGTAGGACACAGTGCACATGTTTGGTTTCTTCTTCTGCACACCCTTTCCCCTCAGAATCCTAGCATGGAGCTTTGTCGTACCCCGGTCGAATTTCCACCATCCATTAAAAGCTTTCAATCTTATAGATTTAAAAGCGGGTGACAATTGACCGTCCCACCTGCCACACGAAATGGACTTGGAAATGTGATCCACGGTTGACAGAGATGGATGCTTTGTCAAGCTTTCAAGAAGCATAAACTTTGTTCCTCCTGAAGTATATATATATACACACACACCGTACACATATTTGAATCTGTAAATGTATATGCATATGTATGCACGTAGACATATGTATCAAAATAAAGGTATCTGGGGCAGCTACAATCGCCGATCAACCGCGAATCAAACGCGATCCCAATGTTGTCAATCGCGGCAATCGCGGAGCAATCGTGGATCAACCGCGAACCAATGGCGGATTTCATCAACATTTTTTGAAAATTCAATTGATCTGGGTTGTTAGACTTTGAACATAGTTGTTCTGAAATGTAACATAATTATGATGCCATTGAAATAAAATATTGATTTCTCCTCTTACAACAGTCGATTCTTATACAACAAATGTTTGTCTCAATCGCGAACCAATCGCCGATCAATCGCGACGCATGGTTTTACAATGTCTTACAGTCGCGGATGATGAAATACACATGCTCTTTCATAATTCTTGGACTTGCATTTGCGATCGGCTCCCATATGTATGTGTAAATATAATATGCATACATACACAATCATAAACATTGTGTCTAAACATCAATCGTGGAGATTTAACCATCAAAACGGAGGGGGGTTAACCAGCAAATTCAGATCTGATGAATACTTTCAACCAATAACATAGCCGGGTTCAAACATCAAACCTGTTTTTTTTTTTGTGGCAAAAAAAGAGGATGGGCTGATCTACCCCAACACTTTACAGTACAGATTTTCCCATTCTCCGATGAAACTAGGATTCCCTGGATCCACAATCATCGCTTAGCGCTGAAACAGCACCCGGGGTGTGCTACGCAGAATTTGTTTCTAGTAGCTCAAACGACATTTGAACAAAAAAA
Source organism: Cladocopium goreaui (assembly GCA_947184155.2). Taxonomy (NCBI): domain Eukaryota; class Dinophyceae; order Suessiales; family Symbiodiniaceae; genus Cladocopium; species Cladocopium goreaui. The sequence goes on along the minus strand of CAMXCT020000480.1, from coordinate 487,932 downwards.
CACAACACAACCTTGTAAAACATCCTCGTTGTATACCCAGTTCCAGTGATTATAACCCGAACTCTTCCAGTTGTAAATGCACGTCATTTGTAAGTCCATGCCTGGGGTCATCTTCAAGCAATGGGGCCTTGTCTTTCCCAATCTGATTTGGCTTCAGCAGAAAGGAAACCACTGGGTTTCGTGATAATCCCCAATATATTAGACTTTTCTAGATATATTAAGATATTGCACTTTATTAGATAGATAGATAGATAGATAGATAGATCGATAGATCGATAGATAGGATAGGATAGGATAGGATAGGATGGGATAGGATGGGATAGGATGGGATAGGATGGGATAGGATGGATAGATAGATAGATAGATACATATATATATATATACATTATAGTCATATATGTATCATTCCCAACCTAATCAACTGTTGTTTAGACTCCCTTGAAGGTACCAGTCTTCCCATCATTCCACCAAGCTACTCGGTGCCATACCAAATCTCTGGCATGCCATACTGAGTGAAGCCCCAAGCCTTGCTTCGATTTGGGGGGTACCCACCATTTTAGGACTGTAGTTGGATATACCCAATGGGAATTAAAACACTTAACATGACACTAAGAATATACCCTTGTGTTTGTTTGGGATCATTAGACCTTTTGAAGATTCTGAAATCACATATATGGAATATACCTTGGAGTTTTCCAGTGTTTTCATTGCCAGAGGTCTTAAACTCTACTGAATTCCAGTGCAATTTTGCTCAGCTTCCGGCCAAGGACACTGACAAACCTCAGTGCGGAGTTCGGCAAATATGGAAACAAAGAATACCTGAAGGCGCTGGTCCTATTGATTTGTTGTACCTACCCTACAGTATTCAATCATATTGTAACATATTCGAACAAGACTTGGCTAGGCAAATGGTAGTGAAAAAAACTCTGGACCACTACCTTGACCATGTTGCTGTGAGTGCTAATCTGTTTTCTTCTCCAATAAAGCGGATTCAACGCTTTTGAAGAAAGGTTGGCAGCATCATACCATACCAGCATTGACCCACGAGTTGGGCATCATTCCATGCACTTTTGGTTTTCCGAACGAGATTCGCAGTTCGTGGATGACGCTAGTCCCCAATGTCATGGATAGATTTGCATATATTTGGATAGCATAATCTGCCATCATAGTCAATCAACAGGGGATTTGAACACTGCTCAAAAAGATTCAATAAGAATTTAAGTAATAAATGAGATATGGTGGGGAAGTTAACTTGAACCAATCAACCCAATGTTCATTGTGAGATTTGATCTGGACCCATTTTCAACTCCCCAAACTTGGAATCCGCCGGCCTGCCGGCGTGTTTTGTGGATGTTTTTGTGATACATCTTGTGATAGATTTTGCTTCACCTATGGATTGTTTTTTCGACAGATGTTCATTTTCGCTGCCCCATCCCCCTTCTCACGCGAAATAGCACTGACATGCACTGACCTTATTTACATCATCATCAACATCATCAACAACAGTTCTCTGGTTGGTGGTTTCAACCCCTCTGAAATACAGTATTAGTCAATGGGAAGGATTATCCCATATATTATGGAAAATGAAAAATGTTTGAAACCACCATTAACAGTTCTCTTCCTTCATCTTTCATCCCATGTCCGTCTTCTCTTTCCTCCAGCTCGCCGATATTCGCCGATGGCATTACCAAACACTCATCGGCCTTGCAGCTGAGCTGCGCCAGGCGTCCTCATCGGGGCTCTGGGACAACAGCCGCGGCCTCAGGGATTCAACTTGCTTCATGGTGCCATGGGGATAGAAGATATATGAAGATATCATGCACTTGAGAGATGTGGTTTATCCATGTTTATCTCATTATTTCTAGGGTATCCAGGATATTTATCCATGTTTATCCCATTATTTCTAGGGTTTCAAGGGTTTCAACATGTTTCAACTATCCGACTATGGTGGCGCAGGATCTCGCAACCATCCACAGATAAAATGCTGATGACATGTCGGCGAAATGAGGAATTTTTAACCACCAAATATGGTGACATGCAACAAGATATGGGGAGATGAACCACCAAATTGGCGATACAATCAGATATAAATTTATATACTCCATATATATATATATATACTCCATGTATATATATATATATATATACACATCAACAGCATATACAATATAATATATCTGTATATATATATATATGGAGATAGAACCAACCAAGAGGGCTGGTAAGGCCGGCCTAAGCCTGAAAAAACAACCTCGCCACCTCGGACATGATGACTTTCGGGGATCACCTTTAGGGAGGGGCTCTGAATGTTGTTTATAACACTGACAGACAAATGTGGTTTATAACTATTAGTAGCTCTATACACCTATTAATAGCATATTCATAGCATATTCAGAGCATATTTATAGCATATTCATAGCATATTCAGAGCATATTCATAGCATATTCATAGCATATTCAGAGCATATTCATAACATATTCATAGCATATTCATAGCATATTCATAGCATATTCATAGCATATTCATAGCATATTCAAAGCATAGTCATAGCATATTAATAGCATATTAGGATACGCTATGAATAGCTATCTATAGGAGACACGCTGAGCCCTCCGGCTCTCGGAGGGATTCCACTGCCGTCCAGGTAGACCTGGAGGAACATCTTTCGGTGGCGCGCCGTGGAACATGTTTATATATATATATATACATCATATATATAATATATACATCATATATACATCATATATACATCATATATACATCATATATACATCATATATAATATATTATATATGTAAGAACTGGGATGTAACTATCAAACATGGGAAACATGCTGGAAACAGGGGATTTGATCATCGATTGTCAAACATAGGGCTCAACAAATAAATAATTGACATAGGTTTGTGCAGGAATCGGGTATACCCCAAGTTATTGTCGTAACAATATGTGTGCAGGGAAAATGATGTGTGAATCATTGCGTTTACTGTAGTCTAGTTTTCTTTCTATCATTTCCAAACAAAACCATATGTTCGTCAATTAGTCCATTGGAGCCCAATTATCTTCCATTGTTTGTAGATGAGTATGTCATCTATGTCATCGTTCTACATTTGCTAGCTGGAGAATGATGGATTATATTGTACCAACATCTGTATGTAAACAGCCCTCTGATCCAACATGATAATGTGGATAGCTAGTAGTACTGACCACAGAATTGAATGTAAAGAACAATATGCAAACATATGTTGAACAAGAGGCCGGTTCATTGCATCAATGTATGGAGAGTGGGGGTTGGATCTATACCATTTACCTCATGGGAGTACATATCCCTATGTGGTTGGCGAACTTCTCCACTTAGTTTTCTAGTGTCCTAAGTTGAGTTTACTGGTAACCTCTGGATCTATTTGGGACATTTGTATAGCCATCTCAAAATTGATTGAACTATATAGTTGGAAACTTGCGACTTCGATTGCAAAATGTTGTAAATATCATCAGGCCTCTTCCAAACACCCCAGAAACAAGGAAGAAAACTGGCTAAGTCAAGACAAAAATACTCCCTTACCACACCACACACGTGGTTATGATTCACCACTGGAGCCCTGTTCAAATGTATGATATCGACCATAAATCCTGTTAATTGTCAATGTAAACCAACAAAACCCTGTGGAATTTGCATTATTGAAAAAAACAACAATCTTTTTGATGATGGTTGTGAGGTGCCAAGGGGCTTCAAATCTGCTAGCGCTTCGATGTCCCTTCGAACCTGACGCGGAAAGAAATTAGGGATGATGAGAGAAACAGGTATAGTTCGCAAGCTTTTATCCTACAAAATCACCGGATTTCTCAAAAGTCAACGTTTTAAGCGAAGCCGGTTTTATCTAATCTTGAAGTTCATGCGTTTTTTTCGCGTTCAAATAAACTTGGGAATTATCTAACACAACTCGAGATGAGGCTTTGACCATCAAAAAGGGGAAGTGTCAACATTGTCAACCTGAGTCAAAACATTCTTTGTTTCTTTTGCTGCTGATTTCCCATACCATGTAATGTAGGGAGAGGTCCTGGTGTTGCAATGTTTCAAACCACAAGGTCCATGGAATCTCCCAAAAAGGCACCACCAGATCTCAACTGGTTGGTGGTTTTAACCATCTTGAAAAATATGAGTTCGTCAATGGGAAGGATTATCCCGTATATTATGCAAAATAAAAAATGTTCCAAACCACCAACCAGTCAATAATCAGCCTGATGTCTGAGAAAATCTTGCAATCATGCACGCACACTCACACACTGGTGAAACACCTTTCACACGACACCTGTGCGAGGTATGATTGATTATGCAATGCATTTGTCATCATATATCTACATACCACGAACGAACATCATGATATGCACAAAAGAATAATCCTTCCTGTCTGAAAAAGAACCAACACGTGTCTATGATTCAAGAATTGCCGCAGTATCACCAAAGGGTTCGTCCTTCAAACACACAAAACAATGTTGTCCATGTAAGATGGCCCAAACCCTGTTGTGAATACGTTGGATTGTCACCCAACCAATTTACAAGAATACATGGGCTTTGACGTTACTTTCGGCTGGTATCATCCGTGAGTACTCAGCTGGAAATTCAACTATGTCGACCAGATAACAATTGAATCACTTGGCAGTTGACTATTGAATCTTTGAAGATATTTGATCTTCTATCTGATTCTATCTACTTCAAGAATTGTACCCGCGGACATTGGCTGCCACAAAAAGTCACTGTGGTTTCAACCTATCCGGAAAATATGGTGAAGTCTGTTGGGCCCATCAGCCTAGCGCTTTAAAGATCCCATATGTTCCCTACATGACTGGGTCGTCTTTAAATATTGCTATGGAGAAGTTGAGAATGACCAAACATGACAAAACAACCAAAAAGGGGCTAATCCTATCCCCCATATTAAACACCCCAAGAGTCACGGTGAAACATGGTGAAACCACCTATTTTTGGCCGACCAACACACATAAGCGGAGCACCTGCTCCATCTGCGACCACTGAGTGCTCTTAAAGAATTCATTGGGAGCCGGCCCTGTACCAGCAGCAGCCTAAGCATCTTGGTCGAGAAAAGGGTACTAATTACACCTCACAAAATTGATACAAATAGCTGTTCATTGCTACAAAGTGCCCACCCGGTTATAAGATGTTGTAAATTGGTTTATACTATATAACCAATTCAATGGTATATCACACATACGTCCAACAGTTATTGTAGTACATTGTAGTTGCAGTATAAACCAACAGAAACCTACCAGAAAGGGACCCTCACTCCTCACATTGCACTATGACCCATTCTATATAGTTGGCAAAATACCAGTTGATACATTCCCTTGATATCAAAAGCACATACTTGATCATACTTGTTCTTGCAGGTAAAATAATATATCTACAAATGTATATATATGTATGTATTAACATCTTATTTATTCCAAATACATCGTGTTTGCCAATATCTCCATCAGCCCCTCATTGAGTGGCAAAATCCTAGTGATTGTACACGTGCGGTTGGTAAAATGCCCATTGAATTCCAACGCTGTAGCAACACAGATCAGCCCAAAAAAGACAGACCAGCAAAATCCTACTACTAAAATAGATACTAAGTTATTATAGATTATAGATTGCTATTCAACTATTGTAGAGTATTGTTTATTCTTACTTTTCCAGGTAATATAGATTATAGATTATAGATTACCTATGAATACCTATTATTTTAGCTACCCATAATCTATTTCCAGCAGTAAACCACAATGGGTAACCATGATTTATTACTACCAAATGGTGACTCGCTAGCGAAAAAAATGACCGATGGGCCATCCGATGAACCTCCAGGATCCTCAAAAGGTGAGTTATGGCCATTGATTGGTGACAAAACTGGTGATTTCTATGGGAAAATGTGGGTTAATGATGGTTAATGATGGTTAATGATTGTTAATGATGGTTAATGATGGTTAATGATGGTTAATGATGGTTAATGATGGTTAATGACGGTTAATGATGGTGATTAATGGTGATTAATGGTGATTAATGGTGACTAATGATTGAATGTGGGTAAAACAATGTCATTTTTACCACAAAAATGACTGGGAATGGTAGAAATACCTATTTATGGTGATGACTGGGGGATGGTTTCAATCACATTGTTTTGCCCACATTATAACACCATCCTCATTGAAGAGAAACAAAAAAACAAAACATGACCCAGCTTCCCCACGTCTTGCACCGCCAAGCTATTCGACAGGCCACTGATCGGAGGTACCTTACCTCGGGCATGGGATAAGTCGCGGGCAGTCCTGCAACGCAATGCGCTCCCTGCGAGTACTATGGAGGAAAACCCACCAGAAGATCGTCTTCCTTGAGAAACCGTTGGTTTTCATGGTTTTGTTTCAGATTATGATGATTCACGTCCATATATATATAATATGTGTATATATATATATAATGTATATATATATATAACGTATATATATATATATGTATGTGGTTACAGTTACTGTATGTTGCTTTATGTGGCTTTCTGTCAACCAATGGGTAGCTGGTCTGGATCATCCCCAAAAATATTGGATAGCATAGCCCCCTATATCGATCAACCAAAACTGGTTTGAACACTGCTCATTTGAATTCATTCAAGGACCTTAAGGCTCTGAGAATTGCGCTGAAAAAAAATAATCACAAAGCCTTCGCCTATGAGTGGCCCTCATCTTGTCGAATTTGGGACTGCATACACGCTGTAGACATGGCGTTGTAGAAAAAAATGGAACTTGAGTTTTGCCTATAAATTCTTGCATCTCAGAAATAAAAACAACAGACGGTAGTACCAACGGTGCTGACACGGGGTTTTGGCCTGGGTTCCATGGCCCAGTTGGCTATAAAACCATATAAATCCAAACAGCCCCTTCAGATCCGATGATGGATTGTCAATTGATGAAACATGAAATTCAGTGAAGTGCCACACTGGTGAAGGATGGTGGAGGTTGGAGACTAGTCATCAAACATGGTTGGTTGGGAAATCCCCCCATTTTTTAAGCTGCCCATTTTTTTGAATTCAAAATGGGAAAATCATTGAACTAAAAGGGGATTTTCCAGCCAGGCTAACATGCCAAACACGGCACATCCATTTGACAAACACCACATTTTTGGAATCGGGCTTCGTTGCATAAACGCTCAGGCGCGTCCAGCGCATCCATTCCGTATCCTACGGTCACCTCAAACATGGCTTGAAAGCTCCCCATTTGAAGATGATTTTCCCTTTGAAAGCTGAATTTACAGTTGATTTTCCGATACGTTCCCATGATTGTTCCATTAAAACACCATTAATCATGATTTTCCAGCCATCTTTGACAGCAGTGTCACCTGTCCTGGGACTGGTGGATTCAATGTTGTATAGTATGGACAAAGCTCCTCCAGCGACACTTGGGATGGTATGGGACGGTAATACCGTGCTGCCTGATATTGAGATTCCACATGTTTCTTTGTTAAAAAACTGAATGCTTTTGGGGCACCAGAAATTCAATGGATGCGGTGGATATAACCAGTCAATGATGGGTCGAAATGGACACATTATACAGTATACATAAGCAATATAAGCAGGATAGACATGTATGTATTGCAGTAACAGGCTTCGATTGGAAAATGCAAAACTAACAAAATCGAAAAAATGCGAAACAAATGTAGAAAACCATATGTGAAAAAAGGTGCAATGGAAAACACATGATTTATAAAAAGCAAGCACAAAGAAACCTTGGCAGAAATGAACGCCTGCAGCACATGTGCGCCCGCAAGTGTGCATCAGAGATGGTACTTTGTTGTTTTTTTAGTGTGTTTCATTTTTTGTAAACTCATTGTTTTCCTATCCCGTTGCTTTTGCTTTTGTGCGGTCACATTTTTGGGCACTTTGCTTTGACAATTTGATTTTCTATGATGTTCTTGATGTTCACTTTGTTCGTATTTTTTATTATCTTAAAGATTTCCAGTCAGTCGAAGCCTGCAAAAACATATTGCATATACATGACGGAAACTATTGTAGAGAATTGGCCTACCAAAGTATGCCAACAGAAAGGAGACACATAGGTGTCAGAATGCACCAAGTAGATAAGAACAATCATTCCGTTGCCCTTCCGTTTCGTGGCAAAGTGCTATCCCAGGCCGCAGCGGTAAGTCCTCAATGGCCTGCTCAGTACGGTAAGGCCTGGGAACGGAGTGTAATCCCATGTAACACCCCCATTGTATGATCCCAAATATGTAATTTCATCCCCTACATTTATCATGGTTTCTAGGGAAGTAATGTTAGATTGGTTTTTTATATATATATATATAATGAATTCAATATGATTATATAAACATATACCTTGACCCTCCGAACCCGCAAAATTCGCAGGGTGGCACTTAAAACCCAGGGTTTCAAAACAAAACCCAAGGTTTTTCTATTTCCACAAATTTCAAGACCATGCCCCCAAATGCTCTGATTTTATTAATGCGGTGGGTCCTCAAAAAGTGTTGCATTTCTGTCCAGTCTACTGGTCATCGACGCCCAAACACAAGCCCAACACACAACAAAAACATATTATATTTTCACCAGTTCCAAGGGGTTCCAACTTCCAACCCATGTTTATATCATGGGTGCACACGGGTAAATCACGGGATGAACATGGGTTGAACACGGGTTAGAGAAAACCTGGTTATTTTCAAAATACACGAGGTTTAGCCTACAAACCCTGGGTATTCCTCAAGAAAACACGGGTTGACACGGGTAAATCACGGGTTGAACACGGTTTGCTAGAGGCTTGAATTCCCGACCCGTACTTTTCCATGTTGGGGTTGCGTTTTTCTCTACTTCAGATGTATAATGTAGATGTGGTTTCCTGACGGTAAGGCTGAATGGAGGAAAATCTAAGAAACATATGATGAAGCAAAGTAGGAGAAGTGTTGGAAGCAAGCACTATATCGAATTCGGACAGTTTGTAAGAAAACCCTGTTTTTTTGTGACAAACCCAAGGTTTTTAGCATGATCACGGCTAAACCCAGGGTTTTAGTTTGCACCCGACAAATTTGTAGGGTTTGGAAGCTAAGGGTATATATAAACTATATTACACTCATCAAGCACCATGCTAACTTCATCGTATCCATTCAATTTGGTGATCGAGGTTTGGGCACTGGGATGCCACACAAGCGCGTCTTGCCGGTGCTGCCCAAGTGCTGCAAACCAAAGAACCTCAGGATGTGGAGGGGATCTTGACAAGGTGCTATGGGTCAGGCTCATTATCATTCTCATTATTACTAGCATTATTATCATTAATTTCACTATCATTATTATCATTAATTTCACTATCATGATCACAGTTTATATATTATTATGTAGAATGTATATATATATATATAAATAATTTATCAAATACTGTAGCACAATAGTCAAACCGTGATTCGAAATGATGTGCAATCCTGTCATCTACCCATTGAATCATTGTTGAGATCCCGAGGCTGCGAGTCAGCAGCCGAAGGGCTCCGAGGGATCAATTTCGCCGATGATGAAGAAGCGTTCCTTCCCCAACTTGGAAGCATAGAACCTGGATGAAAAGCAGCTCATCCCGGGGAAATGGTGCAAATCACGGGTGAAAGATGGTGAAAGCCTGCAACATCTAAGAGTTACCATCAAAAATGGGAATATAAAACCAACTATGATATTTGGGTGTGAAAGTACCACGGTACCACAGACCTCAAGGTTCATGTTGTTGTCCGGTAATGTCGGCCTGGTCCTATCTGCCTTCAAATAGACCCAGCGATTCAATATGTTCCATTGAGGGTACTGAAGTTGTATACTGTAGGGTTAATATAGTTTGATCCATATCAATATATCCTTCAAACAAAAACACACATTTAAACATATTTAAACAATTGCTGGGGTATATTTGATATACCTTAATATTTAACTTATGGGGTATATCATGGTATATCTTCAAAGTATGAGTATGAGCTCAATTATGTTATACTTATATATACTATTATCACAGTTTATATATGGGGTATATCGGTATATCCAAATTATATAAACAAAATCTTGGGCTTCGAACATCTTCGGCCCGAAAAACTGGTCGCATGCCTGGTCTGCGTGGAGAGGTAGGTGGTAAAGTCTGAGCTGATGTAGGCAGCCGAAGACCTGAAATCGCTCGAAGAATCCGGTCGTCTTTTTTTAAAGATGGACAATTGGTACAATATAACATAATATAACCATATGGTGAATCTTAGATACCTGATACCTGCCAAAATGATATATGTTTTAGCTGGTTACCCTCTGGTAAACTAACATAGCTATGGAAAATCACCATTTTTAATGGAAAAAACTCACTATAAATGGCTTTTCAATAGCTATGTTAGTTTACCATTGATGTCCCTTGATAGCAAAATATTACTAAAGTATCTAACCACGGTTGACCATCTGGTCAGGTTGGACTCAATTGATCCACGGATTTTTTTGGTCAAAGGATCTAACTTCTAACAAAGATTGACCCAGTAACATAAATGAAATAAAATGATGGAAACTGATGAAAAATGATGGAAACATCTGGAACATGATATATAATAAACCACAATATCCAAGATTTTAAGGTGAAATACCGCCAGTCATGCGTAAACTCAGATTTTAGCTACATGAGAGAACACCATGAACATCTGTAGTTGTCCCCAAAGTCTTGAAATATGAGATATCAGAAATCAACATGTTGTTGTTTGTTCCTTGAGTCCCTAATCATATCCCAGATCCCATCAGCAGCCGAGCTACAGTCTGAAACCATCGATGTCTGCATAGGCAATCCAATACTTCAAGAGGTTGGTATAGACCTGGCACTTTCAAGGGCCAACACGTGGCAAACCTGAGTAATCGACTTTTATCAAAATGATAGTTGTTTCTTGTGTGTTGTATATATATATATATGAGTGTTTTGCAGAATACATATAGTTTAAAGTTATATAAATATCGTTGTTGTAGTAGTTTATCTATGTATATATATAGCAGTGTGTCAAAACCTTGTACCCCTGGTGAACATCAAAATAGCTGGTAAATGGATGTTCATCCCACTAAAAATGGTATTAATAGGTATTGATCCATAGCCATATATATATACACACATTTATTTAATACATCTATATGTGGCCAAAACATGACAAATCAACTTCCCAGGAGTCGCATCCCAAGGCCCTGAGACTTCCTGCTCCCATGTTGTGAAAAACAACAGCTGGGGCCCACTAGATAGCTAAGTTAGTGTTATTTTTATATGTTTACAAAACTAGTATAACTAGGGTTTATGGGCATTATATATAATTATATATATATATATATACATAGTATTTGGTTGATTCCTGTGGGTTACAAACCAACAAACATGACGAGGGAGGCCCGCCTTCTATGATTTCAAAAAAGTCCCTCCGAACAGTTCCACGGACCCTTCCCAGAACAGCTTGGTGACTCCTGCGATTTCTCGATCTTTGCACATGGTGATTCGCCCCAGGAAAAGACATTTTGGCTTGTTTAAAAATGGATCAACGGTCCTTATGGCAATCTATGGCAATCTATGGCATATGCGAAAATATCTTGAGGATGTTGTCTGAGGAAATTTAAGGATAGTTGTCCGTGACTGAACCCATGGATATTCCGATTTTTTCCAACATGTTCAGCAAATTGACCCCACGACCTCCTGAAAAGCTTCATTCATTGTGTCCTCAGCGGGAAATGATGCGTCAAGGAAGATGAAATAAAATCAACATGATACTCTTCAGTAAACAATTCACACGCATGTAGTGGACAATCTCTCATTCATATGCATTTATTATATACATACACATGTTTATATATGTATATGATGTATATATTATATCATTATATATCATTATGTTTAATCTGTATATAAGAATATCTCAATATACATAAGAATCATGATTGGAAATTGTTTTTTTGTTAACTGGGCGTTCTATTGCTACCCAAAGAAATCATAGCAAGCCCACACGATTGTCATCAGAGAACCTGCAGAAACAACTCAAAGGAGACCAACTCTTGGTTTTGGATAAGAAACCCCTTCCATGTGTTGATCAATCCCTTTTAATGTTAAAGAGACAGCCAGGCACCGAATGGCACCGAGAATTTCCCTGACAGTGAATCATCGATTGGGAAGACCAAACACTAACAATACTAGGGAAAGCATCAAGAAGTACTCTCTGGTAAACTAACAGTTTGCTATTGAAAATTGCCATTTATAGTTGATGTACCCATTAACATGGTTATTTTCCATAGTTTTGCTGTATGTTTACCAGGCCCGGTACTGTTTGTATCTGTTTCTTGTACCCAACCTGGAAGCTGGAGCTGCCACCAGCCACGACATTTTTCTGAGATCCCCCAGCGAATTCAAAGTGATCGTCGCCCAAGAAGTCGGTCCAAAGAAGTGCTGCCTGTCATGGTGGAAAGTTTGCGATTGAAAATAGCGATCATAGAATAATGTCATTAAGATTATATATGTATATGATGTATATATTATTGATCATGATTATTGATCTGGTGGTTGACTAAGATGTTTTAACTGGTTTCAACCGAACCCCTCTGAAAAATATGATGGAGTAAAAGTCAGTTGGGGAGCTACTAGTCCCAATATATGGAAAAAAAACAAACCACCAACCAGTGATGATATTGATCTTCATATTCTGCATTTTCTCTTAAAGCAATAGGATCAATAGGAGTCAGCATCCCCAATGCCACCATGTTTATGGTACAAACCATCAAGATATGCCCAAAAAATCGTGAGCAGTGGGATGGTCGTCGCGAGAAGGTGGTTGCTTTTGCCCATGCCCGGCCCTGACAAGTCTAGTTGTTCTCTTGGATCATATCTGTGCCTAAGATTGGTGATGGGTCAAACTTCCGGAATCCATGGCACGGTCATTTTAGTAATTTTGGATATTCTGAACCATCTACTTTGGGAACCTTTGGGAGAACCCAAGCACTTAACCCACGTCCAAGTCTGTTCTTAGCCGCTTGAAACAGCTTGGATAACCCGCAAAACTGTCAGTTCATTCATCTCAAAAGATCCAGCTTCTCAAGATGCAAATGCATTTAAATAGTACAAACAACTTTGTGGGCTCAATTCTCGGTCATCCACTTGTGGGGTCCAAGCCTTTTAAAGAAAAAAGGTCCCGAGGTCCGCCAAGATTACCAGGCGAGGGATTACCAGGAATATGGCTTAGTGTGAAAATAGGGTATTCATTCCCAAGTTATACCCTCTGGTAAACATACAAAAAACTATGGAAAATCACAATTTTTCATGGGAAATTCCACTATTTCTATGGCCATGTTCAATAGCTATAACCATTTTTTAAGAGTGAAAAGGATGATTCATCAGTGGATTTAGAGATTCGCAGCATTTTTTTTTCTCCACTGATGTTGCAGGCACCAGGGTCGCCCCGCACGGCGCGACAGGAGGCATCACGGTGTTTCAACACTGAGCAGCCACGCAGCCACGACTCTTCTTCCAGAAAAGCATCTTCAGGGGATCCAGAACAAATGGAAAGTAAACCAACATCTCATAGTGATTCAGAATGATTGAGAGTTCAATCTATTTTATGAGCCATTGTTTTTAACAGATCTGAACAGAAGATTGTTTCGTCCAATGATAGATCATAGCATTTTCCCTTGATCGTTTTGAAGGAACGCCTAAAGGGGTATCATCAATGCCCTCTGAACATCCAACACAAAAAGGTCTGGAGAACCAACTGAAACTGGCCCTTTGCTGCCAGGCACTCCAAGAAAATCCCTGTCATTGTATACATATATATATATAGGTATAACAATATAAAAGTCTAGTTATATATTGTTACTAGTATTGTGATTATCATCATTAGAATTATTGTTTTTGTTGTCATCATTATTATTACTATTAGTATTACTATTATCATCACTATAATCATCATAATCATCATAATCATCATAATCATCATCATCATCATCATCATTGTAATCATCATCATCATCATCATATCAGTGTATATATATATATATGCATTATATATCCTGCAGTTCCAAGCACAATCTCTGTGATTTCTGGAAGGTCGTTGTAAAGACAGTCACAGCACCAGGGTTCGGGCAGCTTTGGCCCAAAACGGCTTTGGGGTGAAAGTCCAAATCTGTCACAGCCATGGCCCGGCAACTTCCGTAGCTGGGTGGATTGGGTCTGCTGAAGGGCTCCGGATTTCTCATGGGATCCTATGACTCTGAAAATGGAGGACCCGCACTTGTTTATCACATGTTCATAGGAAAACAATGGACAACATAAACACACACATACACATATATATATATATATCGATCCAGTTTGGGACAATTCTCTTCATTGAAATCACCATTGGCTTCTGTTTTTGTCCGTCATGGTGGAATAGATTTCAGGAATGGTGAACACAATTTCCATCCCATGGTCTATCATCGTTTTCACCAATAGAAACAAAAAAAGCACGTTGATCCATTTTGGGATATTCGTCATCTTGAGACAAAACGACGTTGCTGTTGATCATTTAAAAAAAAAACAAACATCTTGGTCGACACCGTTTTTAGACGATATCACCTGACGTCATATTAGTCATATGTTTCAACTGCCCAATCCAGGTGTTGCCACTTGTAGCAGATGGGACAAGCCTTGCATAAGTTATAACTTCATGGAAGCTTGGAAATCCCTGCTAAGCTCAGTTGTCACTCCTTCATGATGGCTTCTGTGGTTCCCCGGGTCTTACAAATTCACCACCTAACCATCAATAAACAAGAGGAACATCCATGATCAACCACCATCATGTATAATTATATATATATTCATGTATATGCCTAATTATACGTGATGGTCACTAATCATATATGACGGTTGATATATGGATTATAACTACAAATTGACCACCTAACCATCATAATAGTCCTGGTAGCCGTGGGATCCCCGTTGAACATGCCGTCAATGTCCACATTGCCCACAGACCCAAGCTATCTCGGAGTTCCCCAAACTATGAGATCTAGGTACGAACCAATCCATATCCGATGAGAACACCTACTCTAAGTCCACATAAAACTAATAGACTCAACAATCACCAAGACTTACCAGATCGCTAGAAGGATGTTCTAACCTGTTGACCTAGAAAAAATCGGCACAAGACCCATCTGCACATCAGGCGAGTTGGCGATTTTGAAAGCCGCCTGGAAGACCGATACCTGGTGATGCGGAACTTCGCTTCCCGTAGCCGGACATCGTTTGCACCGACGCACCTGACAAATTGTCAGCCCCACGCAGCGGCATGATGAGCGACTTCGGCGTCATCAAACATGGCTAGCTGGGAAATCCCCGGACAAAATGGACACTTTAATATATATATATATATAATATTATATATATATACATATCATATATATATATATATAATAATGTGAAAATTGATGAAGGGAGTCTAAATGAAGGTTTCTAGCTGGGAAAATCATCAAAGTAGATGGTGGGATTTGCCAGCAAGCCATGTTTGATTGCCAGATGGCACGCGCGGCCATGAAGAAGACTAATGCTTCTAAAATTCATCAGCATCAGCATCAGCATCCCATCACCATCACCATCACCACCACCACCACCAACAACAACAACATCATAATAATAATGATCATCATCATCATCCTCACTAGCACCTTCATCATCACTGGCACCTTCATCAAATAGAATCTTCAATGTTGAGGACAATAATCAATTGGGCAAGAGGTATCCTGGTATATAATGTTCTCATGTCTGAAATTCCAAAGACTCTGGCCCTGTGGGGGCATTGTGGTCCCAATGCATATGTACTCCTGGAATGACAAGAAATCGCAGAACCTTCAAGGGAATAATCAATCTGGTAAACCCAAACATAAACATTAACTTTCGAAATATGGGTGTCACCGGGTGTGTCTGAAAATGAGGGATACCAGCCCGAAAACTACAAGTTCAACCGGGAAAATGATGATAAACCATGATACACCATCAGTTTGGAGGGTTTTCCCACAACTCTCTAAAGTCTCAAGCAAAACCATATGTGAAAACGGTAATTTTACATGATATGTCCAAACACATGGAGGTTCCAATCATGGGGGTGCCCACCAACAGTCCTGGAGCCGCGCCTGGCGCCACTTGCGATTTCCGCGGCGAGCCAATGCCGTTCCCTGTCTGGAGGCCGTTGGGACTTCCCGTCAGCGGTGATTGCCTCAGGTATAAAAAAGCCCGTCAAGTGAGATAAGCCCAGGGATAGAATAAGAATAAACTATCCCCACTTGGGTTTTATAAATGATGATTATATAGAATATATATATATAATTAATAATGTATACATATACATCTGTATATATATATATATATATATTAATTAGAGTTCATGATTGGGATGATTTAGATATGATATGATATGATGGGAAATTTCAGACACTGTCACGATAAATGGATAGGTATATCCATGACTGGGATGATTTATGGCATTGGGGTCATTGGGTTTGCCTCAGTGTCTGTTTCACCTGACCTGCTGAGCCAAAAAGCTGGGCAGTGGATATAGGTGGTCATCCATGAACGGTTGTCCTACAGCGGATATCATCATCGTTCATTTATGTTCCCCAAAGACCAACGAAACTCCATCAGTTACAGTAACATCTCGCCATGGTATTGGTGTCCTAGGACGGCTTGATAACTGAGAACCATCACAATGGGATCCAATGAGAGCCTTTTTTGAGGCTTCAATAGTTCAATCCCCATTTCTCTGCGTTTTACCATGGCAAAAACTTGCCCATACTTAAATATCTTCTACCAAAAAGTGCCTAATTTTTTAAATTATGATCCATGAACTCCTGGCGAAATCGCCCTGGACATCGTACAAGTCAGGTCACGGATTCTGCCCCGGGGAGCGCGCCATGCCCGGCACGCCGCCGCTTCCAACGGCTGGCCGTGGGACGTTACTGGCTTTGGTGTAGGAGACCACGGGCACCGAAAGGACACGGAGGATGCTGTCCAGCTCAGCCTGTACACCATGGGGCTGCTGGGTAGATATTCGTCGTTTCTTTGGGGGGATCTATTTCTATATATATATATTAATATATATATATATATATTGATATACATATATATATAGGTAAATAATGGTAAATAGAGATCGCGTTAGTCTTATTTTCATGGATCGTTGGCTTAGCTTATTATGTAATTTTACACCTTTGATGAACCTGAATAGTATGTATTTACCTTCAAGACTTCGTCATGTTTGGTCTTGATACCACCAGGCATGGATTGGCATGGATCATTTGGGATGTAGGGGTGATGGAGAACCATGGGAATTCAGTGATTGAGGAACCCAAAATGGATCGAATGGGTACATAATCAATACCAGGTGTTTGTTTCTGACTATTGTTGGGAAAAATCTTGCATACTATGCCACTTGTTGCAAGGAATATCTCACTCAGTCGCCAAGCATTTCAAACGCTTTTGCGGGTGGCATCAAGCCGCAAAAGTGTCAAATTGAAGCGGTTCGTTTTTACGGTACCGGTGCGATACTTCCATTCTCAACCAGTGAGACTGCGTGTGGTTGGACTGCCTGCCCAACATGTTCAAACCACCATGGTGTGGCTTTGTCTGAAGATAGGGTAATCCAAAAAAGTTAATGAAAATTTATAATATAACCACCATTTTCCCCATATGTTCCCAATGTGTTTTTCCATGGCTGGAGGTATCCTCCACTGGTTCTTTCAGTCCTGAACCGCTTCGGCTTGGTTTTGCAGTTGCGCCGATGTCAGCAGATGGCTTTCCTTCGAACGGTGGACTTCAATCAACGGGTGATGTGGTAAACCCATTGACATCTCAGCAACCAGCAATAAACCTATAGACATGTACCACAACAGCAACATGTATGATGTTATGTAATATATACATTGTGATTATAGAATTGCCAGAACAATTGTATCCCAGCAATGAATATAGAAATCGCTTCAACATTACCCGGCAACAGCAATGACACCACATGATTTACAACGAACAATTTATCCAAAACAGTGCGCTGTGTTGTACCATTTGTGCACATAAGTGCCAATTTTGGAGGTCTGATAATCATCCCAAACGTTGAGGTTGGAAAACATAAGAATACCCTAAAGATATATACCCTGCGGTAATGACTCACAGTTTGCAACATGGAAAATCAATATGTTTTACAGGTACCCTCTGGTAATTTAATATATAGCTATAGACGATCAGCACTTTTAATGTATATATGTGTAGGTAAATCATCTACAACGTTGCAATTTTCCATAGCAAACGGTCAGTGAAAAATTACCAGAGGGTAAATCAGCAAAGATCATATTCTTTATTATGTATATATATATGCCATTACTTATCCCATTATAATCCTCAAAAAAACACTATTATAATCCCTCTAAAATCCCATTATAATCCCTATAAATCCCTATAAAATCCCGATAAAATCCTTCAAAAAATCCCATGAATTACTATCCCATTGAAAAATCCCATGCAATCTGAAATCATCGAAGTCCTGCACCATTGACCCATATTGACCCTGTCTAGGCTCCACCAGATTGCGGTGATCGTCGTGGAGGCTGGAATGCCCCATTTGTGCTTCCTGGGGGGAAAACCCAGCCGAATCATATGGGGAAAACCGGAAAACCCCCAGCAATCCCATGGGGATCATCATGTTGCCTATATGAAATGGCCACATTATGGGTATACACCATTTTCAGACATCCATTTGGGGGATCTAATGAGGATTGTTCAACATATCTCTTATTAATGGGATATTGTGATTGTTAGCATGAACATTCATCAACATGTTATATACATTATAGCTGATAAATGATGGTTGATCAATGGTTAGTAAAGGCAAGAATAGTGTTGGGACCAAATCGGGATAATAATGGCGTATTTATATATATATATATATTTATATGTATACAATTGTATACATATCTATATTAATTGGATACTACAGTAATTGGTTATATAGTTTTCTTTTAGAATGAACATTCATCAACATACGAAAATACACCTGATTTTTGCTGGCTGATTGAGGGCATTGTTTCGGGATATGGAGATATTGGAGCAGCCGATGAGCAAAGCCATATGATATTTGGCTTTGCCCAGACATTGGGTATGCCTCAGAACAGCAACTTCATTGAGAAACTGATAGGCCACAGGGACTTTTTGTGACCCACCCGATGACGTGACATCAACGTCAAACGCCTTGGGATTCCTAGACACAGTGGTTGGAAAAGAAACGGCTTAGCAAACAGAGCATCTCCATTTATAGCAAAAGATCAATGTATTGCTTGGACTGGGTTACTTGGATACAAGTAGCTAATGGAGATACTAAATGGATAGATCATACAGTATCTCCTACCCTCAGGTTACTTAACATAGCTATCTCAAATTGCCCATTTATAGATGATTTGTGATGATCTACAGTACCTATTAAAAAGTGGTGATATTCCATAGTTCTGTAAAATAATCAAAGGGTATACTATTTAAACTATCCAAAAGACCCAGTAGTGGCGCCATCGCTTCCGGAAAAACTTCCTAAAGCGCCAAGAGAAGACTGATAAAAAAGATGGTTCTTCTCGACGAGGAAAGGAACCAACTCAGCCTATCCCATCACTTTTTTTGTGGCCTGTCAATGTCAACATGCTGTGGATGGAAAAAACAATCCTGCTAAGGGAAACTCGTCTGGAACTGTGAAACCACCTGGTGCAGGATTTCGTCCATAGTATCTCAACTATCTCAACCCGTTCAACGAGGCTTTCTGAAGGATGTTCAGAGTTCAGAGGTATCCAATTGTGACTCGCTGAGCTGATTTGCTTCAACATCCAAAAAACTCAAGGTATTTGTCGATGGGCATCATTCCAAGTACGGATTCCGTACGGTTTGTTTGACAAAATATAAGTTTGAAACAGTCAGTCTTACCATCTGGCTATTTAACATAGCCATGGAAAATCACCATTTTCAATAGGTAAACCATCTATAAATAGGCAATTTTCCATGGCTATGTTAAATAACCAGATGGTAGTTGTCCTATTGTTGTTACTAATGCCCATCCCCAAGTGACCCTTTCGGTCTGACCCGCGCGGGAAGTTGCGCCTTGTGCGTATGGAAGAGTTGGTCCATGATCTGCTGCCTCACGACTTTTGGTTATGGCTATCTGCACACTTTTGATGATGGTGAAGTTAGTGAAAATTGTCCAGATATCATTACATGACATGTATGTGATATTGATAGTGTATAAGTATATGAAAAATGTAATATATATATATACTTTTATGATTGTATAGTTGTCTATTATACGTGTATATAAAATAATGAAAGTTAGCTGTCTGAATGGTTACAATATATGAACCGCGGACTTTATTTGGTAATTGACGGGGTGTTCCTACCTCGTTCTCCAGTCCCGTAGCGTTTTTGGGGGTCTGACCTCGGTTTCCAACGCCGCGCTTGCTTTTAGTAGCTAAATGCTTTACATGAGATGCCTACCTCGTTCTCCGGGTGTTCCTACCTCGCTTTGCAAGCTAATTATGATGTTTTTGGCAAACCGGGGTACGCCCCAATACTACTTTCGATTTAACAAAATAAAAGCCGTTGCTCACATGCTGACTTACCACCAGTAGCAAGCACCATGGTCCCTGGCAAATTGTCTAGGGGAAAAGTTCCAAAACAACTTCTATATTGGAGGCTAATGCCCGGCCCGGCCATTCGGGTGTCTTTGGGATGCGGACCGTGAAATTTCGCCACGTTCGGCTTCTAAACACTAATCAACATGCAATACTGCTACCTATATCCATCAACTTAACATAATTTACAACAAAGAAATTAGTGTATCAGTGTATCTATATTATACACATGTACTATATGTACTTTTAACATCCTTTTACTCCGTGTTTCCGTGTTAATGTAGAAACATCCGTCGGCAATCCAAGCTGCATCTGTTCGCGCAAGGGCTCCGTCGCCGCGTGTTTCTGCCCAACCTCCGCCGACTTCCTTGGCTGTGAATGATTCATATTCAAAGATCAGTTATATATATATATATATGTGGTAGAGGATAAGTTATAGTTGTATCTATTTGTATGTTGATATAGTTAATATTCAAATGATTCATATAATTGAATTATGTGATATCATATTTAAGATAAGTTAGATATACACAACACAAAACCATGTGTATATATGTATATAATATGCAATAAATATTATATGATATTATATGAGCCAGCCCTTAACAAAAGAAAACATATGGGATCATCAGCCCAGGTTCGGAAAATAAAGAATATGAATGAAAGCACCAACCAGAGATTCTGACCCATTCATGTCTATATATATATAGACATCAGTTGTATGTTGTTTTTGGGTTTGTGTTGGAAATAATTAGGCAGCCCTGCATCCACTGGTTAGTCATATTTTTGCAGACTAAACATATCACAAATGCAATTCAAATGGTATAACCACTATGTTTCAGACACACACACATATCATATGGTTGGCTAGCTATATACCATTAAATTATATCCTATTGTATCCCATTAAATTTCAGATAGATTCAATAAAATAATAGCATACTGTAATTGACTATATTATATCCCCATTATGTCCTCATTATTGTTATTGTTGGTTAATTGGCCAGCTACTAATTTGAAGCTCCATCACAATGCCGCCCATGGTGCCCTCGCCCACCACAGTACCAAAGAGCCCTATTAGAGTCGTGGTATTGCCCGCTATGTTCTCCAGCATGTTGTGGTACTGCTTCTCCTCATGTGCTGAAGGTGCCCCTTGTGCTGATGAGATGGTATATTTACTTCAGAAGCGTTCCGCATTCCATGGTGCTGAGGAACAAAAATACACTGGCTAGAAAATATGGTCTATAATTGAGTCAAATTGCCGAATTAGATTTGAGTCAAAACAAATAATGGCTCATGATAATAGTATAACTTAACAAAATTATGTAAATATTACAAAACCATAATTATGGACTATGCGTGAAGGTAAAATTACAAATTCCTGTCTTCAATTCTGAGGCCACAAGGAGATTCAGTTTTGGACGAACACACATGGCGCTGGGAAATCCATAGAATACCCATGCAAATAGAGGCTTTAATGGGCGTTCAACTCAATCAAAGCATGTGATGTAATGTTGCACTGGAAAAACTGGAAATATCATGACTACCCTCTGGTAAACTAACATAGCTATGGAAAATCCATTTTTTTATGGGAAAACTCACTATAAATGGCCATTTTCAATAGCTATGTTAAATTACCAGAGGGTAATGTATGAAAAAGGGGTGGTTTTCAACTGATGATGTAGATGATCATATTAATATTAACATATATTGACCTGAGGTGAGGTCCCAACCCGCCATTCTTTGAGACAGGAGGTCAACTCCCAAACACCTAGCTTGGAACATCAAGACCCGCCCAAAAATCAATGGTTCACAAAAATAGACACATCACTAATTAAAATCATGATATACTTTTCACATGTTTCAAAACTATACATGTTTGTTTAACTGATTTTTCGATGGTTCACCATGAAAAAGGTGCCCTTTTTTCATCGGCCCCCGCGCCTTCCCGAGCTGATAGGCTAAGAGATCGGCACATTTCGCCAACTCACCGCGGTACATCACGATATCCTGATCGGAAAGGATGCCTCTGTTACCCTATGGTCAACTAACAGTTACCTATGGAACATCACCATCTTTAGTCTTTAATAGGTAAATGTATGTAAATGTTCTATACATGAGCCATTTTCCATAGCTATGTTAAATTACTGGAGGGTATTCATAAGGAATACGGCTGTGGACATCTGGGATACCCACCATTTGAATGGAGAAAATTACATTATATGAAAATGATGATCGGAATATTGGATGATCCACAATTTAAATATTGTCCACAGGAATTTAGAATATCTGAATCGGACGGGATACCCACAACCGTTTAAGAAGGGAAAAAAATATAATATATATATATATACATATGATCATCCACTGGAATTGGGGTTCCGTATTTTCAGCCAAGCCAATATGTTGATGGAGATACTATACCGGGATATAACTTATAGAACTTTTTCAGAAACAACAAACAGGATAGATATCTGGTTCCAAGATATGTTCCAATCACATCCAATGGAAAGTGAGATTAGTCATGAGGATATCATGGAATATCATGGACTAGCAATGAACATATTTGGCGATTGTCATGGTGATATGTTGATCTAGGTTGTTTGTGAAAGACAATGGGTTCATTATTGTTGGTATCATGGGTTCATTATTGTTCATTTAACATGGGTGTATTGTAGCATGTTGGTATAATTTTATGTTGGTGTTTGGGTCATAACTAGAGTTGATTAAGTTTATCATGGGGGATTGTTTTTTGAAACAAATAATATGAGGAAATAACTGTGACAATAATTGCAACATAATGGACACGATGGTGATACAGGCAAATGGAATATATTCAAACATACATGGTTTTCTTGGTATGTTTGATTCAATGGGGTAACTTTCATCGGATTACTTCGATAAACATATTCATGGTGATTGGGTTGTAACAAAACATACAAATATTTGATGATATTTGGCATTGTTTCTGTCGGAAAATGAGGGATTTATACTATCTAATATAATTATATACATATGATTTACACCCGAGCTATTGCTATTTTCATAGGGGCAATCATCAGTATCCAGTGTTTTCAATCGGATCATCCAGACAAGTGTCACAATGGGATAAATCGGGATCATCCCAATAGTAGATTTGGATACTGTGCGCTGATGAGTCAAGCATTGTTGCCTGGTTGGTGGTTTTAACCATCTTGAAAAATATGAGTTCGTCAGTTGGGATGATGAAATTCCCACTATATGGAAAAAAATATTCCAAACCACCAATCAGGTTGGATCCAAATAATGGATTGAGCATGGATGGTTTCGTGCTGCAAATGTCTCTTCTTTTTAACCTTTGCCCCCCACAATCTTCGACGCATCCAGTATTCCAACAAGTCACACCCAGGACCCGATATGTAGATTTACGTTTTAAGATGTTTTGACGGATTTGTGGTTTCAACCCCGCTACAAAAACGAATGGGGATCAACCCATGTGTTGGCTAGAAAAACCAATATGTCAAACCATCAGTTCAGCATTGTATGCACCAATACAGGTTTCGTAACTCACACTCTGTTGAAAGGTCGCTGGAATCCAACACCAGCCCTGCGCCTCAGACATTTGGATCACCTCGCGCTCAAACTCAGCGCAAAGTGAGGCGCTGACTTGCTCGCAAATCTCGCGCATGGTTGACATCCATGAAGGGAACGTGCTTTATCCCAACAAAATTTGTATGCTCCCCATGAAAAGGACTGTTTTACCAGAAGTGATTGGTACAGTATCTTACCTCAGCAAGATTTTTTACCTGGCAACAAAAAGGGTATCGCATCCATCAAACAGTGGTTTTAACATGAAACAAGAAACATACCCCTTTTCTGTACCTGCACATGCATAAAAATAATATATATATATATATATACTATGAATAAATAACATTATTTTTTATATATATATATATTTAAAACATATATATATAATACATTATAATACAAATATAATATATATATATATAAAATAGGTACTATTAAAAATTACCATGACATTTATACATTTTCTTACTGGCAAATCTTCTGGCATTCTATCTGACATATCTTCTGACATTCTATTTGGCATTCTATCTGGCATACCTTCTGACATATGATCTGGCATATCTTCTGGCATTCTATCTGGCAAATCTTCTGGCATTCAATCTGGCATTCTATCTGGCATATCTTCTGGCATATATTCTGACATATCTTCTGGCATTCTATCTGACATATCTTCTGGCATATATTCTGACATATCTTCTGGCATATCTTCTGGCATATCTTCTGGCATATCTATCTGGCATATCTTCTGGCATATTTTCTGGCATTCTATCTGGCAAATCTTCTGGCATTCTATCTGGCATTGTATCTGGCATATCTTCTGGTATATTATCTGGCATTCTATCTGGCATATCTTCTGGCATATATTCTGACATATCTTCTGGCATTCTATCTGGCATTCTATCTGGCATTCTAATTGGCATTCTATCTGGCATATCTTCTGGTATATCTTCTGACATTCTTTCCGACATTCTTTCTAACTTTCTTCTGCACATTCTTTGTCCCATATCTTCCTACATGAGGTCCGGCAGGGAACACTTGGCGTGGATACTCGCGGTTGAGGTCCGGCAGGGAACACTGGGCGTGGATGGTCGTGGTTGAGGTCCGGCAGGGAACACTGGGCGTGGATGGTCGCGGTTGAGGTCCGGCAGGGAACACTGGGCGTGGATGGCCGTGGTTGAGGTCCGGCAGGGACCACTGGGCGTGGATGGCCGTGGTTGAGGTCCGGCAGGGAACACTGGGCGTGGATGGTCGTGGTTGAGGTCCGGCAGCGAACACTGTGGATCGCGAGTCGCAGTTGAGCAGGAGGACGAGGAGGACAACGAGACGAGGAGGACAACGAGAGGAGGAGGACGACGAGAGGAGGAGGAGAGGAGGAGGAGGAGCAGGCAACTTAGATAAAATCTAACAACCCTCACCTGGCAGGTGGGGAAAAAAATATATAATAAAACATAATATATTATGTATAATATATATATATTCAATATAATATAATATATAAAATATATAATATAATATATATAATGTAATATATATATATATAATATTATATAAATAAAGTATTTAAATATAATATATAAAATATAATAATATATATATATAATAATATATATACAATATAGAATATATAATATATATATACATACAATATCATAATATATATATATATATATATCATATATATATATTATAATTTATATATATATCATGTATATCAAAAAATGTCTTACTTACCAACAAAGCAACAACACTTGTTTAACCCTAAACAAACTCGAACATGACCCATAGAAACATCCTTGACTTGGCATGTATCTCAAGGTTGGAACATTCACTTTACTGTTTTGGATATGAAGGCTGTTTCTGCGGTTTATGCTGTTTATGGTATATTGAAGTGAGCTCTCAAGTGGTCCAGCATGAAAAACGTTGGTCGACCAAAATGTTCAGTTGCAAATCTGGTCACACCACCAACAATTTATGTGAATAATTGGAATAAATCACCAGCCTGAAATCAATGCATTTATCAAACACGGCTTGCTGGAACATCACCCATTTAGTGCGATGATTTGTTCCATTAAAATCATTAAAACCTCCATTTCTAGATGATTTTCCCACTATGTAATACCATAGGGGATTTCCCATTGCCAGCCACGTTTGATGGCACCGGAGGGTACATGGCCAAAGTGGGTGGTCCCCTATCGGTTGCGAAGGTTTGTACTGTATAAAAATAGGGTATCGGTAAGTGGGTGGTTCCCTATCGGTTGTGAAGGATTTTACACACATTTGAACATCCCATATCCACTCCTTACTACTTTCGTTTTCTGCTAATTTTGTCGGTTACTCTTATTATATATATCCACAACATCTCTCGTTGCTGAAAAGCCATGTCAGACCCAATAAAAAATCAAGCCATGTCATACGCTTATATTACTGAAACATAGGGGTTAAATGGGGTTAACATGCAAACCTGGCAGTTCAACATCAACCACATTTCAACCCCCATGGTCCTTGCTTAGCATTTGCAACTCCCAACCGTTTTGTCCACGCCAGCCCCTGGTGACCCGGTCACGCGCCTGTGCGATGAAGTTGCGGAAGGCGTTCACACGTGGCGCCACGTGTTCCTCCTGCGGATTTGGGGCATTTACGCCTTGTTATAACGTGATTAACGTGTCACAGTTCATGGGTTATGATATGATAGTCCCCAATACATTGGGTAGTATAATCGCAGAGGTTTTGAACACCGCTCAAATGTCTTGGACCTCCGATCATGGCAGTTTCAAAAACGCCTACCAAGTGCTTCCACTTCAGCAAAGACCAAGAGCTGCATGTGCGAATTTGTTGTTCAATGCAACTTGCGCACAGACCACCCAAGCTTCTTTCCTGACAAGTTGATGAGGGGTCCTACATTCTGAACACAGCTGCCGCAAACAATCTTACGGCCATCATTCCCCAATAAATAAGAATTCAGCCGTCAACATGCTGTTTGAACAAACAAAAATATGATGTGTGATTTCACCCCCTTGAAATCATATCATATATATATATTTATAGGGTTGGTGGTTTCAACCCCTCTGAAAAATCTTAGTCAGTTGTTTCACACCATGCAGAAGTGCGGACGACTGCTGCTCATGCGCTCGCGACGCATGAGGGGTTCAGACAGTTAGACCGTGTTGGTCTCATCAAAATGAACATGCAACGTTGACACCAAAACAATTAAAAGGGGAAATCCCACCTAGTCAGATGCTGATTGCGACCCTGCTGGAAAGCAAGTGCAAGAGACTTTCTTGCACTAATGGGCATATTAGATTCGGCACCAGCAATGTACCCGCTTGGATGCGTTTTACCGTTACCTACACACGTGGTTTTTATGATCCTTGGGTGGATAGGCACATCAGGAAATCTTCGGTTGCAACAGTTACGGTAATGGCTTTCCGAATCAAGGTGGAATAAACACTTGGATGGAACATATTAGTCAGTTGGGAGTATTATTCCCAAAAATTATATGGAAAAATAAAAAATGTTCCAAACCACCAACCAGTCATAATATGTTATAATTATGCTAGTCCGGATGAAACATCATCCCAGGCAGGATGGAAGATAATGCATAACTGAAACCAGCAACGGTATGAAATGAGCGTGTATCGTTGCTGCTTGGCGTGTTCAACCCATCTCAAGAATAAAAATTGTTTGGGGTCATCATCCCACTTCATGGGGGAAAAACGACATAAAAGCACAACGCAGTTGTACAATGTATGCCTTGAATCAATCCCTTCTCTTGGCAAATGAAGCTAAGTAAAAACTCTACGATACTCATTTGTTTGGGGGCATGAACATTTTGATGTTGACCAGGGTAGCAGGGTTTTGACCCATATCCATTTTCCTAAATGGGGGTACCCCCCAAATCAACCAAAATTAGACAATTTTAGTATTGAAACCAATGGTTTTGGGGTAACACCATTTTAGGAATCCATCAAATGTTTGCAGCTTAAGTCTTTCACTGGCCATGTCTACCTCGACAGGACTCCAGTCCTGACTCACAGTTGCCATGATGGGATGTGATGCAGTTGCCACGGAGATGCGTGAAATTTGTTCGAGCCCACAGCTGGAAAATGGACACGAATCTACCCGGTGGGTTTAGGGGAACTTGTACATGCATAATATATATATATATATTATATATATATATATATGTTTTTTTTGTTTATATCTATGAGTCTATGAGATTTATGAATGTGTCACATCTGTATATCTATATCTATATACTGTATATATATATATATATATGTATTATATGTAGAGATCCTGTAATTTACAAACAAATACAGCAGCCTGTAAACCCGGAAAATGAAATGGTTTCACTCTTCAGATGCTATGGTTCATCTACAGGAACAGGCCTCCGGTATGTGCATCCTTGCTCCCCACAGGGACGGTAACACCTACCCAATATTGTATGCAAAGGAATGATCAAAAAAAATGGGCTGATTAGATGCCGTTTTGTTTTATCTCACAACGGGGTCCACCTTCGAATGTAATGGTTTAAACTATGTGTTCCAATTTTAAGGTCGATTTTGACTATTTCGTGGTATCCCCAATTTGAAACGACGACCCATACCGTAGTCAGCCTTAAAATAACCTTAAATAACTTGGAGGCAGCTGCCCCAAAACACCCAAAACACCCTCCAGCCTCATACTCTTCACTGTCATGCGGTTCATTGAAGTAGGAATTTTGATGCGGCCGGTACCTCGCCGAATCGACCGGCCGAAAATCCCTGCAGTTTGCCATGGGCTTGGCCCAAAATGGCCACACCCTCCGAGTCATTTTGCAAATCGTTTTTTTTGGACTTCCCCGGGCGAAATGCGCCTGTCAAGGGCATAGCAAGACTATCCCCGGGCACCTTGAAACAAAGGACTACATCTCAGATTGGATGGTTTTGTCTGAAAATATGCTACCACCAATTTCACTTGGGTCAAACCATTTAAAAGCACCATTTTCCCAATCGAAATTACCATTCCAATGGCTATTCCCCATGTTTGTAATGGCCATAAGTGGAGCACATGTCTCGAGGCCCGCAGCGTGCAAAGAACTCCTGGCCCCACAGGCTGCAGTGGAAGATGCTCACTGTGACTGAGTGGATCTCTTAAATGGGGGTCTGTCCCCTAGTATTTGGGCATGTTTAATCTTGTTTTTTGTGTTTTCTCTCGCCAGGGTTAATTTTAGGTTGTACATGGTTGTACTGTGTTGCTTTCCAATTCTCCTAGTCAGAAAGAGCATCAATTGTTGTCTTCTTGTTGGCGTCATTGTTGGCCACACTCATGCCAGGGTTCAAACTGGTCTGGGTCAACTTGTCACCACGAGTCTGGTGCGTGTTTTCTTCAGCATGACGATCAGAACCTCACTTTCAAAATAAATCTGGGATATGTTGTTGAATGTATGCAGCGTATATGTATATGTATAAATGTATATAGTATCATATGTAATGAACAAATTATAATCAAATATAAAAATAAGCAATGTACATGCATGCATGTGTATATATATATATATTATTGTCTATACATAATTAGATGTAGTCACATATTTAGGTTCATATGTATGCATGCAAACAGATTATATGATCACATATTTACATGGTCACATCGATATAGTTTAATTTATAACTGTGTGGAATTGTTCATATGTATGTCTGGATGTATATAATTCTAAGAATAATTACTATTATGGGATAATTATCATCAACAAACCGGTTGAGGTTTATATATTATTGTATCCCAGAATACATATTATGTATGTGTTCTTTCATATGTGTATGTATGTTCCGCGCATATGATACCCCACTGGCCCACTGGCCATAGATACTCACCTGAATCTCCCCATCGCTCCTGGTGCTGCAAATATCTGGGCATCTGATCCAACGCCAAGGTCCGCTGGTGCCTTAGAGGCATTGGGCTTTCCGTGGAGTAAAGCTTGGGACATTCCATGTTATTACCATATATAATATGATATATATATATATATTCGTATATTATTACATATATATATAATATTATTACATATATATATATATATGTAATAATATACAAACATATATATATATATTATTATATTGTTACGTATATATATATATATATATATTATATTTATAATATACATATATATATATATATATATTACAATATCATCCTTATCTACACTTATGATTCGGTGTTGCATCAACTATACTTTTTACCACCAACCATTACATTTACCATCCGTCTCAGTCCGCTGCGATCGCTTCGCATGTGGACGTCCACTGCTGTTCCGATAGACCTTTTTGCCAGGGAAAGCGATGCCATGGGATTTTGGACGCCCTGGAAACATATCAAAGACATGTGGAAAAGCCATGTTTTTTCCTCGAATCTACGAATTTATGATGGGTTTTCCACATTTTTCCACATCTTAGTCTACAAGAGGGTGAACATGAAAAATGAAGAGTCCACCATGAAAAATTGGGAACTGAAACAACAAATGTTGGTCATCAATGGATTGATTGAAAGGGAAACAGATACGGTTAACCTATGGATTTACTACCAACTACTGAGTTTTCTAACATATTTTTTGTCTGCAACGAATTCTGGGATGATGATAATCAACACACCGGTTCAATCGTGGCGGGATAAGACGTTGCTTTCTTAGAACTGGCAACCAGAAATGGCCTTTTGAATAGCTACACCGACCATAATGGATGGTTCACTGGCCTACCTAAACGTATACCCTTAACATGGATGCTTGTCAAAGTCAGGGGTCGGTGTCAATCTCATAGAAACTGCTGTTCACACCCCAGTTGCCTACCACTGCAACCCAATGTTTTAGATATCTTTGAGACAAATCTCCACCAGTTGATCGTTATATCCCCATCCATGTATTGCTCGTTGGTTGTTTAGCCATTATTTTTGCTTGCTGTTACGTGAACCTTTCCACCCCTCAAAGTCAAGTCTCCATGAAACTTGGTAAACATACCCACATGTTGGGGTTGAACAGGGCCTAGGTATCAATCGCCCAGCACCTTGGGATCAGCATCTGGTGAATTCGAAACAGCAAGAGGAAACAAAAAAAAAGACGACCAGTGGTTTCTTTGACATACCCCCCATGGTTTTCCATGTGAAGTCCCCATTCTGGGTCCATGCTCAACCCTAAACCTGAGATGTAAATCTCGAGTTTCTATGCACTTGAAGTAGTCCCTAAAGATCTCAGATATTCCCAAACATAGATTTAACATGATTCAATGTTGGCTTGGACATCTTGCTTCCACTCGAAAAAAATCCGCCTCTTCTAAACTTTTCACGCAACTGCTGACTTGATCCACTCCGTTCTTGTGGCTCTGCCTGAACAAGGCAACATATTGAACATGTTGGCTTATTCTACTGATGTGTTAATATAGGATAATATAGGGTCTATGGTAATTAATAAATACTACTGCAATTACATTATAACTATAGACTATAGTTATATAATGTTGTATAAGTGGGCTTGTCAACCAAGAAACACAAATGGGGAAGACCACCTCGTGCTATGTGCTATGCTCATCCAGATAATTGGATTCCTTGTGCATCATGGCTACAGTACACTATAAATCCCTATGGTTTCATGACCATTCCCCCAAAACTTGGCCATTCCCTATGGTTTTTGGACATGGCACATAGAGTGTCTCAACGCAGGGGATTCAACGGGAACACCCGAATTTATGGTCCTTCCCAGCTCCTCTGCTAAGTTGTTTTAACTTCTAGTGGTTACCTGAGTTACCTGACAAGAACTACAAACAAAAAACAACAGAAAGCGAAGAAAATCAAAAGGAATGGCCGGGAATCGCCATCTTTAACCTTTAATATATTTTAATATATAGGTTTCCCTTAAGTATGGCTTAGTTTCCCATGGGTTTCCACCATGTTTTCCATCTTCCGTGAAGCCTTCACCATGGGACGCGCACCTGTAGTGCAAATCACCTGAGAGGTGGTTCACCTGAAGATCCATCCTGAGCGGGAGGCGGCCTGACACGACTTCAACTGGAAATACCATCTGTTTTTTTAATGGGCCATCCATATTAAAAAATCCAGAGTCAGTTGAAGTTTTAACCATTTTATTAAAACCTGGTTTTATATGGGAAAACCATTCTAAATGGATGTTTATAGCTGGAAAATTAATCATCTGTAAATGGGCCATGGCTTCCAGTTCGCTATGTAACAAATAACCAGACATATCATGGGATTTGTGGGATTGATCAGTCGGGACATACCAAGGGATTGATTGGACACTGATTTGAGTGGGATGCAGTTGGTCCTGAAATTGCGGAAGTATGATGGATCTATGCAGTTCTCCCATATAAGTCCTTCATCTTCCCGGAATTGGCACTACAGCTGCAGGCTGGAACCAAAGAGTACAGACCTTCAAGATGTACCTGGACTCGATCCTATGCATTTACATAAACATGTGGGAAAACATGGGTAAGCAGCAAGCATGATCCTGGTGTTCATGATTTCGATATCCACATCCATTTGAGGCTTGGACACAATGCGGATCCCAAGTTGATGTGCCTCACTTTGGGACTGCCGGGACCGAGGTTGGATGGTTTTTCGCTATCTGGGCCCAAACGGTTTGTATCTAGAAATATGGGGAAAGTGAGACGGGATCATTGAAACCGTGCCCAAACCATGAAGTGATTGTCTTGGGTACGCTATGGCCCAGGAAGGATAGAACATTTCTTTACGTTTCGACATTTGATGATCCTATAGACATCAACCCAAAGAATTGGGCTTTCTGAGCGTCGAATATTTCGACCTCCATTTTTGATATGTTTGCAATTTCAGCATTGGTATCCAATTCAATGCGCCCTCTGATCATTCCTCCCTGGTTCCTTGCTTGTGCCGTGTAGATGTATGAGGTTTGGAACCCGAACTGAAAAGTCTGCATCATTCATGCCTCCTAAAGTAGACAATTCACCACATGTTGTAAGATATGGTTTTGCCCAAAAATAGGCGACCCTATTCCATTCACTATAGTTAGTCATCATTTTAGCTATTGCAGGTACCCTTCGGTGTCATCAAACATGACTGGCTGGAAAATCCCTTATTTATAGAGGATGTTCATGGATTTGTCCCATTAAAACCTCTATTGAAGTATGTTCATTTATAGGGGATTTCCCACCGCGGGAACGCCATCCATTTATACCCGCCTCGTGCACCAAAGTCCTTAAAAGCTTAGCGTCACCTGGCGACAGCAAAGTTCCACAAAGCCTGGGTCTGTATAGATTCAAACATTTGATTAAACATCCCATGACGGATCCATGGTGTTGGTATATATACTAACATGACTGGGGTATATTCATGGGATTCATGGCACACCATATATGGATCCGTCATGGGCATGGTAATGCCCAAAGAAACACCTTTTACGTGATTCACGTTGTGATGGTCTCCCGAAGCTTGACCATCTGTTGTGCCGCTATGGAGGGTAGCATATACCAGCAACAATCCCCGGAGGTGATTGCAGTTGGTTGATAGCTCATTAACATCCCTATTGGTGGCCAGAAAAATCCCCAACAAACCGCTAGTGTGAGTCCATATATATATATTATATATATATATATCATATATATATATATTATTCACCAATCAACTATGGGTTTTAATTTCTCACACGATCTCAGGGCAGGGCCAAAACCAGGGTCAATCTTGGAGATGTCACTGATAGCAAAGCCATGGTACCTGGGACGGACCATCTGGCATTTGGAGCTACCGAGGTAACCGAGGTACCTTCAATGGACGAAAAAAAAAACAGGGAATTTGTGTTTGTTTGACAAGCTAATGATGCTAATGCTTACATTGAGGGTCAAGGTACATTCATCAACAAATCTGTGGTTCTTTTGGGTTTTAACCGCAAATGTTGACGGACTTTAGGTTTACTCATTTCCAGAGAGCAGGAAGAAACAAACTGGGCGATTCAATAGCATGGTTTGGCCCAGGGGGAAAAATGGATTCTGCTCGATCGAGCAAGGCTTTGCTGCAAAGTAGATAAACGGCACTTTTCTATGTTTGCTGCTTGGCTACAAAACATTGACTTTCCCTGAAACAAGTGAAACAGTTTGCAATAGTCCTCTCTGACGCATTGCAGCTGCGTGGCTGCTGTGCCCAGCGTGGCTTAACAACAACAATATGACATCAATTCCCCTTTGAAAATATCAATCCAAATTGTCCCCATTATCATCCAATTATTTATATCCAAGCCATTTGATTAATAGATAATAATTAGATAATATGTAATCCCATAGTAATCCCCAAGAGTAATCAGCACGAAAGGAGTGGGGCATGGCGCACTCGCCCTTGGAGTTCAGGAAAACTGGAGACCTTGGAGGTCATAAGCACGGCTGGCCACGGCTGGCCACAACTGTACGCTCCTTGAGCATTGTAGGTGCTTAAAATAGAGGCCTCTAATATTGCATATTATATGGGGGATATATCGGATATATCCAATATATCCAATATATCCAATATATATATATATGGGGTAATCATATAAAACTATGGTGATCCTACTAATGCATATTATAGTAAAGGCCATAGATTGGTATTTGTCTTCTGTGATCTTTTAAGTGTCATTCGCTTACATTGGCCATACCAATGATCCATCCATAGTGTGTTTGCGCGGACAGCTATACCCAGTGATTTAGGGATTATGGTTCTTGGGTTTTCTGGCATCACGGATGGTATGTTTAAACTGGGAACTCATACCTGGCTGAATTATAATGATTCACCAACTTTAAAATGTCTAAAATAAGGCGCCCATGTGGGGATGATTCCCCTTGCGAACCATCATTCCAGTGACATCACAGTGCTTCATCCAGAGCTTATACCTCCATGTAGGTTTGTCTACCCAGAATCTAGCGGTCTAGCGGTTCAAAACCTCAGTTTTCTGGCCATCACTTGCCGTAAGCAAAATCCATCTCCGGACTGTTACTGTAAAATACGGTAAAAAAGAATCATCACCCCATTGTTATCCCACAACATATTCAGACATGTTCCCCATTATGTTTGTTAATATCCACCACTTATATCTCATATGTACCATTTGTACCTCATAATGCCCACCCGGTGGTTGTGATAATATACAATTTTCCAAAATGAAATAATCGATGGCTGTGATCATTTTCCATTTTGCAACATGCTATCAATAAGCTGAAAGAAACCAATAAAGGGTAACCACAATTTCTCAAAAACACCTATATCAATCTATATCATAGATAGCACCAGTGCCTATAGCCTATAATGTTATGCCTATACCAACAGAACAGTATTATATGGGTATGTCTGAAAATGGGGTATACCCCCAATTATAGCCATTTAGTAGGGATAATGATCATTAACCATTGGGTGTAGGGGTACACTATTTTCAGACAAACCCATATATATAATAGATAATGGCTGCCTTCAACCAAAATTCCTCGAAAAATCGGCGAAAAAAAGGCCCCCTGGCAGCGCTACCACCGTCACACCCAAATGATGAAAGTAGGACAACCTGCCGATTGGCGCCGATCTCAACTAGCTGTCAAACTTTGGACCAATGGCGATGTCATTTGGGTGTGTCTGAAACTGGACATTTTTATGTATATATCCGCCGACCCCTGCCTAGCTTTGGCCTAGGCGGGGCGGCGCCCGGGATCACCGTAGGTGTGCTGCATGGCCATGGCCCGGTGCCTGCTTTGTGCTTTTCCATCGCGCCTTGAAAGCTTCAAAAGCTTCAGAAGCTGCTATATCTGGCACGTTTTCAGCACCCCTTAAAACCCTCAAAGGCCTCCCAGCAGATTCGCTGCTTTGCCATGGGACCTCCCGAGGCCCCACGAGCTGTTTCTGTTGGGCTTCGAAACTGCTATCTGGCACTTCCGAGGCGCCACAAGCTGTTTCTATTGGGCTTCGAAACTGCTATCTGGCACGTTTTCAGCACCCCTTAAAAGCCTCAAAACCCTCAAAACCCTCGCAGCAGCTTTCGATGGCCTTTCGCTGCTTTGCCATGGGACCTCCCGAGGCCCCACGAGCTGTTTCTGTTGGGCTTCGAAACTGCTATCTGGCACTTCCGAAGCGCCACAAGCTGTTTCTATTGGGCTTCGAAACTGCTATCTGGCACATTTTCAGCACCCCTTAAAAGCTTCAAAACCCTCAAAACCCTCGCAGCAGCTTTCGACGGCCTTTCGCTGCTTTGCCATGGGTCCTCCCGAGGCCCCACAAGCTGTTACTGTTGGGCTTCGAAACTGCTATCTGGCGACTTCCGCGCCACAAGCTGTTTCTATTGGGCTTCGAAACTGCTATCTGGCACGTTTTCAGCACCCCTTAAAAGCCTCAAAACCCTCAAAACCCTCGCAGCAGCTTTCGACGGCCTTTCGCCGCTTTGCCATGGGACCTCCCGAGGCCCCACGAGCTGTTTCTGTTGGGCTTCGAAACTGCTATCTGGCACTTCCGAAGCGCCACAAGCTGTTTCTATTGGGCTTCGAAACTGCTATCTGGCACGTTTTCAGCACCCCTTAAAACCCTCAAAGGCCTCAAAGCCCTCGCAGCAGCTTTCGACGGCCTTTCGCTGCTTTGCCATGGGTCCTCCCGAGGCCCTACAAGCTGTTTCTGTTGGGCTTCGAAACAGCAGCTTTCGACTGGCCTTTCGCCGCGCCATGGGACCTCCCGAGGCCCCACGAGCTGTTTCTGTTGGGCTTCGAAACTGCTATCTGGCACTTCCGAAGCGCCACAAGCTGTTTCTATTGGGCTTCGAAACTGCTATCTGGCACGTTTTCAGCACCCCTTAAAACCCTCAAAGGCCTCAAAGCCCTCGCAGCAGCTTTCGACGGCCTTTCGCTGCTTTGCCATGGGTCCTCCCGAGGCCCTACAAGCTGTTTCTGTTGGGCTTCGAAACTGCTATCTGGCACTTCCGAAGCGCCACAAGCTGTTTCTATTGGGCTTCGAAACTGCTATCTGGCACGTTTTCAGCATGCCCCTTAAAAGCCTCAAAACCCTCAAAACCCTCGCAGCAGCTTTCGATGGCCTTGCGCTGCTTTGCCATATGCTATCTGGCACGTTTTCAGCGCCCCTTAAAACACTCAAAGGCCTCAAAACCCTCCCAGCATGCAGCTTTCGACGGCCTTTCGCTGCTTTGCCATGGCCCCACGAGCTGTTTCTGTTGGGCTTCGAAACTGCTATATCTAACACTTCCGAAGCGCCACAAGCTGTTTCTATTGGGCTTCAAAACTGCTATCTGGCACGTTTTCAGCACCCCTTAAAAGCCTCAAAACCCTCGCAGCAGCTTTCGATGGCCTTTCGCTGCTTTGCCATGAGACGTCCCGAGGCCCCACGAGCTGTTTCTGTTGGGCTTCGAAACTGCTATCTGGCACTTCCGAAGCGCCACAAGCTGTTTCTATTGGGCTTCGAAACTGCTATCTGGCACGTTTTCAGCACCCCTTAAAACCTTCAAAGGCCTCAAAACTTTCAAAACCCCCACAGCAGCTTTCGACGGCCTTTCGCTGCTTTGCTATGGGACCTCCCGAGGCCCCGTGCACGAGCTGTTTCTGTTGGGCTTCGAAACTGCTATCTGGCACTTCCGAAGCGCCACAAGCTGTTGGGCTTTGAAACTGCTATCTGGCTGGCACAAGCTGTTTCTATTGGGCTTCGAAACTGCTATCTGGCACGTTTTCAGCACCCCTTAAAAGCCTCAAAACCCTCAAAACCCTCGCAGCAGCTTTCGACGGCCTTTCGCTGCTTTGCCATGGGCCCGAGGCCCCACGAGCTATTTCTGTTCGGCTTCGAAAGTGCTATCTGGCACTTCCGAAGCGCCACAAGCTGTTTCTATTGGGCGAAACTGCTATCTGGCACATTTTCAGCACCCCTTAAAAGCCTCAAAACCCTCGCAGCAGCTTTCGACGGCCTTTCGCTGCTTTGCCATGGGCCCTCCCGAAGCCCCACAAGCTGTTTCTGTTGGGCTTCGAAACTGCTATCTGGCACTTCCGAGGCGCCACAAGCTGTTTCTATTGGGCGAAACTGCTATCTGGCACGTTTTCAGCACCCCTTAAAACCTTCAAAACCCTCCCAGCAGCTTTCGACGGCCTTTCGCTGCTTTGCCAAGGGCTCCCAAGGCCCCACAAGCTGTTTCTGTTGGACTTCGAAACTGCCTATCTGGCACTTCCGAGGCGCCACAAGCTGTTTCTATTGGGCTTCGAAACTGCTATCTTGCACGTTTTCAGCACCCCTTAAAACCCTCAAAGGCCTCAAAACCCTCAAAACCCTCGCAGCAGCTTTCGATGGCCTTTCGCTGCTTTGCCATGAGACCTCCCGAGGCCCCACGAGCTGTTTCTGTTGGGCTTCGAAACTGCTATCTGGCACTTCCGAGGCGCCACAAGCTGTTTCTATTGGGCTTCGAAACTGCTATCTGGCACGTTTTCAGCACCCCTTAAAACCCTCAAAGGCCTCAAAACCGTCAAAACCCTCGCAGCAGCTTTCGACGGCCTTTCGCTGCTTTGCCATGGATCCTCCCGAGGCCCCACGAGCTGTTTCTGTTGGGCTTCGAAACTGCTATCTGGCACTTCCGAGGCGCCACAAGCTGTTTCTATTGGGCTTCGAAATTGCTATCTGGCACGTTTTCAGCACCCCTTAAAACCCTCAACACCTTCAAAACCCTCCCAGCAGCTTTCGACGGCCTTTCGCTGCCTCTGTTGGGCTTCGAAACTGCTATCTGGCACTTCCGAAGCGCCACAAGCTGTTTCTATTGGGCTTCGAAACTGCTATCTGGCACGTTTTCAGCATGCCCCTTAAAACCCTCAAAGGCCTCAAAACCCTTGCCGCAGCTTTCGACGGCCTTTCGCTGCCTCTGTTGGGCTTCGAAATTGCTAGCTGGCACTTCCGAAACGCCACAAGCTGTTTCTATTGGGCTTCAAAACTTCTATCTGGCACGTTTTCAGCACCCCTTAAAACCCTCAAAACCCTCAAAACCTTCAAAACCCTCGCAGCAGCTTTCGATGGCCTTTCGCTGCTTTGCCATGGGTGAGCTGTTTCCCTGCTGCAAGCTCCTCTTACAGGCTCTAAGCTAGTCAGCAGCCAAAGGACGCATATCAACAGTCCGACGGTCGCGGCAGGTCTCAAGACCCCCAGGTGAACAATCCTCAGTTTCAACCTTCAAATCACCCAAAATCCTGGTGAAAATCATGGAAAAAAACCACCTCAAATTCCATGGTTTATCATCATTGCCCCCATGGAAGAATTGCCACAAGTTGAGGGTAAATCCTCCATTTTCAAGTACCACATCGGATAACATCAAATAACCATGGCCCTCAAAATGGGGGTCGGCGGCACCAGGGCGTTAGCCCATTTATATATAATTATATATGGATTTAGCATGATTTATCCATATTCATCTCCAAGTTATGGTCATGTTAATGGGAAACATGATCATCAACTATTAGATTTGAAGATTGTCCGCCGTTGTCCGCTTAAAAATGTAAGGCGCTAATCATTTTAAGGACCTGGCAATGACGGGACTGATGAGGCAGTGCTTATCGGTGGATGATTTTGAGACCCCTCCGGCTGATCCCAGTCCTGGTCGAGGACTGACTGACTTCTTATTGCTTCAATCGGTGATTGCTGGTGAGCTGCTGGATATCAAACATGCAACGGAAGAAACAATACATAATTTAAGTGGAGATTAACTTATATGGTACTTGGTCACAAGCCAGGTCACTATAAATGATAAAGATCAATGAAATTCATATCTTTGGACCCTCAAAGTACCCACCAAAGTAGATCGAAACCCGGAGCGCACTTTTTGAGACGGCAAAGACGAAGATTTCATGGTAAGCAATCCGTTGTCATGTTATTGTATATTTTTTGTGAGTAACATATACAAATGGTCAAAAATATGAAGCACACATGTGCATTTGCTAAGGTCTTAGTTAATAGGGTAACCCCCATGTAGCCCTCCCGCCAAAAAAAGTCAGTCATCACTGTTTTAGATTGTTTTAGAGTTTTTACTTTTTATCTACTGTGCCCTCTGGTAATCAAACGTGGCAATAGAAAATCCATGAAACTCCACTATGTCTACAGTAGATGATTTTCCCTCACTAACACCTCCGTCTGACTAGGAGGATCTGTTTCATCGGTTACGAATCTGTCCCCAGCCGGCGCAGCAAAAAAGCACCTTGACATGACGCCCAGCAAATCACCACCTGGGCACCATGCATCCCTAGATGCTGATCCTAAACTGTGGACCTGAACTGTTTTTTGATGGTGATTAATGGTGATTAATGGTGATTATATAAACTGGCCTATTTTTTGGCAGACGACTTTACAATGATTTTGCCCCAGCCCCAACGCCTTTGCCATTGTTTGCCCATGTTTGTCTCTATTTATGGCAATTGCAACCCCACATATTCACACCCAAAAAGCCCCACTTCTGCGTATGTTACAAGAACTTCGCCAAGTTCCTCCAGCATTTCTCTTGCTGTAAGACATGGGGATTATGGGATTTACAGCTTTCACATTCAATTTATAGAAATTATAACCATACTTAATCCATAAACCATATAGTTAATCCATATATATATATATAATCCCATATTCCAATTGCTTCATATCCATATATAATCCATATATAACCATAGTTAATCCATATATAATCCCATAGTTAATCCCATATAAAATGATGATGTTTCACTGAATTCCATCATCCAATGGGAGCCACCAGCCATGATGTTTAAAGGCCACGACCATGGCGCCATTTGTAGACAGACCATGGTTCGCCCACGTTCAACTCCTGGATCCATCAGTGACTTACCATCCTGGGCTTAAGTGGAAACAGGTAGAAACCATCGGAATTCGCTGGTTTATCATGGTTTATTGCTTTATACTCACATTCGAAGCCATTGAAAAACGCTGGAAACACCATACTTCACCAGTGTTTCACTAGGACTTGACTTAGTGACTTCTAAGAAAACTAGGGTTCCAGGAAATGCTGTTGTATCACAATTTTATGTCCTCAAAAAAAACCTCAACGAACATAGGGATTTGACCATCAACCAATGGCAGCTCTACCTGAATTCCTGGATGCTCCGCAGCAAATTGTCATGGTAGAAAATCATGCCACATCTCTGGGTCAGGACATAACGGCATACCGAAAGATCAGCAAAATCTCCAGCGACATGAATCGACATCGTCCGATCTATGGGAAAATTAATATGGTTTCGACCCAATTGGTGAAAATCCTGGATGTTCCCTGCATCATTTACACAAAAATGCAGTTGTGAAGGTATTGGTCTGTGGATCTTCCACTGCCCCGAATTGTGGAAACGAGAACCATTGGTTGCAGTATCTGTCTCCTTGAGCTCCTTGACTCAGAGGAAACACATTCCCCAGCATGATAGTTTGTATAAGGTCAAGGCCAAGCATGTGCTTTAATTTTGCTGTACAAAAACTCATGTGGGTAAAACATGGTGTGCAACGATGTTCTGAACCATCCCCCGAATCACCATTGTCATAGGTGGTTAATAAACCATGTATATCCTCCTTCCCCAGCACCCCCTTTAAGTTGGGATGGTTTAACATCTTGGACTTGCCGATTTTTTTCGCCCGAACCAAAACTCATAGCTATATATATTATAATATGTATATATAATATGTATATATAATATGTATGATGATAACTAAAATTATCTAACTATATGATAGAAAGAGAGGAACCATTAAAAATGAAGTTCCATTTTTCTTTGAAATTGTAAAAAAAACAGGAGATAGCGCATGTAATCATACCCCAAGAGCCTCAATTTGCCCATGATTTGAATCCATGTTTTTACCCGCCCCGTTTTTGTTGTCTTTAAAGATGTGTGTTCTTGGTCAAAACACAAGAGAACCCAGTGACGTGAATCATCATTCCGAATCATTCCCAATCTTCACTGGTTGGTGGTTTTAACCATCTTGAAAAATATTAGTCAATGGGAAGGATTATCCCATATATTATATATTATGGAAAATTAAAAATGCTTGAAACCACCAACCAGTTCAAAAAATAACCCTGCAATTCTTTTGCTGGTTAGGTGAATATATTCATTTTTTGGCGAATGAGTTTTATCTAAAAGGCTTGACAGAAAATGTCCGATACATCAAAATTAAATCAAAATCATATACATGATTGATGCACCAAATTCATCATACAGGAATTTTGCCCATCCAATTCAGTTGGTTTCCCAATGTCATCCTGCTGCTGGAATGGGGGGATGTTGCTCTGATCATTG
The DNA here is from genome assembly GCA_947184155.2 of Cladocopium goreaui. NCBI lineage: Eukaryota > Dinophyceae > Suessiales > Symbiodiniaceae > Cladocopium > Cladocopium goreaui. The sequence goes on along the minus strand of CAMXCT020000480.1, from coordinate 445,396 downwards.
GAGAGATCGCCATTCGCGAAACGGTCCACCATCAAACTGTACACAACCTGCGGCTGCGGCACCGGCTCACAGGGCGGGCATGAAAAAACACACGACAAAAACAGGGTTCTTTCATTTGGTCAAAAGAGATGATGCATGGAAAAATATTGCAAACCGATATACTGCAAAATAATTCAAAATAATAGCTATGTATGCGAGTATGTATGTGTGCATGCATCAAGCTTGCATGTTTGCATGTATGTATGCATGCATGCTTGCATGGATGTAATGTAATGTAGTGTAGTGCAGTGTAATGTATTGTAATGTAAAGTAATGTTATGATATGTATGTATGCATGTCTGTCTGTATGTACGTACCTACGTACGTATGCATGTATGCGTGTATGCACGAGTGCATGCAATGTAATGTAATCTGATTTAATGTAATGTACAGTAACGTGACAGAACGGAACATAACGGAACGAAACGCAATGCAATGCATGTTTGCATGTATCCATGCAATTGATCAACACATATATATATGTATATATATATATATGTATATATGCATGATAGTGATGATTATGATAAAGGTGTCTAGTTCATAGATTCAAGGTAAAGCCACCCAATGAAAGGACCTTCATGAGCCCACAGAATTGGTGGTGCCCCCCAGGGAAATGTTTGTTGGTTTGTAACTCCCATAGTCACTGTAGATCAAAAAAACAAAACCTGGTTATCTAAGTTATAAACCAACTTAGCTAACATAAATCAATTACACATCATCATTTTTGTTAATTAAATCATTGTTAATCATCATGCCCCCATATGCTCATGCTTACACCCTTCATTTTTGTTAGTGACCCTCCTGTAAACTAACATAGATGCGGAGAACCCACTATTTGTAGATGAAGTTCATGGGTTTCCCCCATTGGTTTTCCATGTCATTTTTCTATGTTTCCCCCCGGGTACAGCGTAAATCTCCAAGGTTCCCCCACCTCATTGTGCCAGCTGCTGGGTGAAGCCAGTCTAGTATACTCCAGCAGCTTAAACCTTGGTGGTTTAACGTGGGTCCCGCGGGACGTTTGAACGTTAGGAGGTTTCACCATCAAAACTGATGGTTTCCAATGGGGGAATCCATAAAAGGGTAATACCCCAAAATAAACCGTTTGCGGCTATAATCCATCCATGAATGATGTGGGTTTCCATTAAATGGGGGTATCCCAATAGCTATGAGGTTTCCAACGGAACAATATGGAAAATCCATATAAATGGATGATTTGGAGGTACCCCCATTTCAGGAAGCCCCTTAAATGATGATCTATGGGGATGTGACATGATTTGACCAACATCATGCTGCTGATTCAAGGTGGCGATTTGTTGCCAACCGTGAGGATATTCAGTGAGAATTGGAGTGACATGTGATATCAAAGGTGCTTTAATCATGAATTGTCCTCTGGGAAGCAACAGCTTGCTATGCAACATCACCGTGTTCGAAAGCTGAGAATCATCTGACTAAATGGTCCGTTTTCCATAGCTGGGAACCCCTCCATTTGGGCCAGAAACCCAGCGACGATTCCAGTGAATGTATTCCCTGATATCATACGTATATCAATTCATTGAGAATTTCCAGGGATTACCCTCCAGCAAATGTTGTCATATATATATATATTATATATATATATATATTATATATATATTATATATATATTGAAAATCCATTGCAAATAATCTCGCGTTTTCAGTCTTTATGTTAACTTACTGGTGGACACAATGCATTTTTGTTGCCATTAAATAAACATATCGCAAATTGGCGGTACATCCCATGTTTCGAACACTGGCAGGATCTACAAATTGGAATTTCAGGATCCTAAAATGGGAATTGCAGGATCATGCCCACTTCAACCAGGTTGCTAGCCTCGAGGCTAGTTTGAGTTTCTTGCCCAGAATCATCTCAGAATTGTATATTGAATAATTGAATAATTGTTGCTGGTTAGATTCCAATGGTTGGTGGGTAAAACGGTAAAACCTTGTTTTTGCACGTTTTTGCCACTCAAACTCAAACCCTCAATTTTTTGCTGGCTACCCTCTTGTAGTCAAACATGACCGGCTGGGAAATCCATGGAAATCCCCTAAAAACTGACAATAAAAAAGGGAAAACCAGAGCTTGCCATGCTTGATTGCTGGTATGTAACTCCGTGTTTTCGGTGACTTGGCTTGGGGTTTCAGTTCCAGTAATAAGTAATAAGATGTAATAAGTATAATATATATAATATAATCTATATATAATATAATAATATATATAGTATATCTAATATATATAAATTATATAATATAAATAATATATATTATATATATAATATAATATCCCCCCATATATATATGTAATATAACCATAGATGGAGATTTATACGGCAACATAACCATCGTTATTACCCATTGACAACCGTTGTTAGCTCATATTACCTTCTGGTGAATTATGTAACATAGCTACGAAAAATGGCACCTATGTCTACATGATTTACGAGGATTTACCGTTCTCAAAAATGGTAATTTGCCACAGCTATGTTCGTCACCAGAGGTAGTGACCACTCATATGGCACAAACGTACCATGCAACCCATAAAAATGATGATTTTGGGCGATGTTTCTTTAAATTGCGATCAGTTTTTTTTTCACCACTACAATATAGGAAGTTTTATAAACAACTTGTGATTTTCCCGCTATTTTTCCATATACCCTCCAGTAAATTAACATAGACCCTGCCAGATGGGGGTTGAAATGGTTGAAAGACCAGTTTCCACTATAAATTGGTCAGTTTCAGGGTCTATGTTAATTTACCAGAGGGTATTTTTTTTCCATATGTTTTGTTCACTTCAAGTGGAACAAGCCACTGTTGAAGCCAAGTTCTGAGATCCCCTGGGCCATCCTGGGCCCCTGACTCCTCCTCAGCCCTTCGCAGCCGTGCTCGACTCCAATGGATTGTGTCATCCAGAGAGGCGTCAACCTGGGCCCAAAGGTGGAGAAAACTATGGAAATCCCATGGAAAATGGCAGAAATCCTATGGAAATCCTATGGAACGGATTAATGATGTCAAGTAATTTTGGTCGAAACAAGTGTCATCAAATAAGAATATTGCAGAATATATGCCAGAAGAGATATCAGAAGATATGTCAGGCGATACGTCAAGATACCATGTCAGAACACATGTCAACAAATATGTACGGATAAAAAATGAACACATGTCAGAATTTATACACAACTGTTGACTATGTTTTGGTCTGTATTGAACGAAATGTGTGTCATATATATATATATATGTACAATTATATACACGTATATTATATACATAGCCATGTCCAAAAGGATACTGTAGAACATCAGGATCCTGTTAAAATAGTGGTGAATTGCTGCTCTATCTTTTTGGGGATTACTTATCATAATACTATATATATATTCTACACATCCTTCTACAAACAATACCTTTTGGATCTTTTTGGGTGTATATATATATATATACAAAGTAATCACGTTCTTGAGACATCTTCTTTCACCAAGCTGAGGTGAGCTCCCAGTCTGACCGAGGGGTTAAACTTCCCATAACCGCCCGTGATCAACAATACGCTAAACCCACGGCTATATAAAGCATACCAAACAAAACCATCCAAGGCGTTCTAAACATAAACCTCAAGAACAATACTTACAACTCAATCATTGATCATGATTCATGATGTATATTCGGGGTGTCCTAAAATAGTACCCCTAAATTATCCATTTCTAAAGGCTTTTCCAATATCAACCAACCATTTGGGGTACCCCCATTGATTTATTCCAAACGTCAGAATAATCGAACCACCTGAAGTACCTCTCGTTACCTCTCTGGCTGCGCCTTCAATTCTTCCGACCAAGGAATGTCTTCTGGCCTTGGATATCCCCCCTGTGCTGGTCAGAAACTGATGTGTACCCCCAATTTAATGCACTTTCAGGAATTTCAGTGCCAAAAAACGGTGGATAAACATCCCGCCGGGTTGGAAATGGGCCGAGTAAAAACAGCATTTTCATGTGACTGGCAAGAAGTCAATCATGCGTTTCGCAATGTTTTTTTCATGCTTTTATGTTGTCCATGAAGGTCAATTCTACTGTGATTTTGAATTTTCATTGGGATTTACTGTATATAGTTGACATGTCGGAGTGCGAAAAAGGTTCCTTTTGGGAAGCCAGCATGCCCAAAACCTCAGCGGCAGCCATTTTTTCCGGTGATTTCTACATCTTCGCTAAGTACGCACCTGTTTTCTCCAACAGGGCTTTTCCAACTACATTTGCCTCCCATCGCCACTGCCATGTGCGAACGTACGTCCAAATGAGGTCATTCAATTTTTGTTCGTTTTCTGGGCAAGATGTCAACTGATCGGGAACACTGGCTTTGATCATACGCCAGCATGAGTCGATGGTGCGCAAGTACGTGAACGTTATTACCCCACCCCACCCCACCCCTGTTAAGTTGCTAAGTTGGGGTTGTCCAGACCGAGACGGTATATCAAAACCAAAGAAGTGTTTTGGGAGTGCTCCAAGAGTCGTAAAACACATATAAGTGTTTTGGCCCAAAATTAGGTGAACAAAAACACTTGTTGATGCTGCAGCCTCTGCAGTGGGTTTAAGATGGTTTAAGATATCCCTCAGCTGCATGTTTAGTTCAATGCTGGATACATGCCACTGAAGGCAGCTGACTTTACTGACCTCAATATGATTTGTAAATACATGTGAATACCATGTGGTATCAGGAAGTTCCACCGTACAATAACTAATTAGATATTTTTGGTTGGATATGAAAAGCTGAGATTGTCAGTATAAGTATAAGCATCTCAATGGGATTTGATATTGATATGATATGATATTTTGGAAGCACATCCAGGTCACATGTTATCATTTTTGACGCTCGCTTGGTCTTTTCGCTCCTTGCGCAAACCTGGTGACATTTCAAAATTCATATTTTAATGAACACCGGGCTGACTGTAAAATAACTGACGAACATCCGATGAACTTTGGAGATAGGTACTGCGTGAAAACCCAGTGAATTTTCAAAACTTGGTGAAAACCTGGTGAAATTTCCAGACCTGGTGAAAACCTGGTGAATGTTCAAAACTTGGTGAAAACCTGGTGAATTTTCAAAACTTGGTGAAAACCTGGTGAATTTTCAAAACTTGGTGAAAACCTGGTGAATTTTTCAAAACTTGGTGAAAACCTGGTGATTTCTTTGTTGTGAACACGAAGAAGTGTTTTACAGGTTCCAAATTCACCAAAAGAAGTGTTTTGAGCGTACTTTTTGGTGAAAATTATGTGTTTTCATGGTGAAAATGGATCGAAAATCTTATTGGACCAAAACCTGGTGAAAACTTGGTGATTTTTCAAAACCTGGTGAAAACCTGATGAATTTTCAAAACCAGGTGAAAACTTGGTGAAAACCTGGTGAAAACTTGGTGAAAACCTGGTGAAAACTCAGTGAGACTTGGTGAAAACCTGGTGAAAACTTGGTGAAAACTTGGTGAAAACTCGCTGAAAACTTGGTGAGAACCTGGTGAAAACCTGGTGAAAACTTGGTGAAAACTCGCTGAAAACTCGGTGAAAACTTGGTGAAAACCTGGTGAATTTTGAAAACCTGGTGAAAACATGGTGAAGACTTGGTGAAAACCTGGTGAAAACTCGGTGAAAACTTGGTGAAAACCTGGTGAATTTTCAAAACCTGGTGAAAACCTGGTGAAAACCGGGTGAAAACTTGGCGAAAACATGGTCAAAAAAGCGGTCGAAATCTGTTTGAAAACCTAGTGCAGCCTGGTGAACACTTTTTGAAAAAGCCGCGTGAAAACCTGGTGAAAACTTGATGAAAACCTTGTGAATTTTCACAACCTGGTGACAACCTGATGAAATGTCACAACCTTGGTAAAAACTTGATGGAATTTTAGAACTCAATGAACAATTGCGGAGAAATTGTTGCTGACAAATCTCCAGGGGTGGCACAAGTAGGAAAAAAGGGCACGTCTAGATTGACACCCGCTGGATTTACTGGATTTCCAAGGATTTCCCAAACATGTGTTTTAGTCCTAGTCGGCAAGTTTCAAAACACTTGTTGCATCCTAGACCCTCGGGCACTGAGTCAAAACACATGTTGGGCCCTGCAGCTAACGACTTAGCAACTTAACACCCACCCCACCCCACCACCCCTGCGTGACGTGACACATCTTCAACGTAGCATGACGTACGTGCGCACGTGCAAGTGAACGTGCCGTGGCGTAACATCATGGGAGTGCGCAAGTACGTGAACGTTATTACCCCACCCCACCCCACCCCAAGGAACATATAAAAAAATGCCTAAAACGCTCGGACGGTTTTCAACCCGTAGGCATAAACATGGATAAATCACGATAAACCATCAAATTTGGGAGTACCCTATGTACAAACAAACCCAAATATGAAGGTATGAAAGTCTAGGGGATCGCCACGCCAGATTAGGGGTAAACAAAAATGCGGGGCGAGGTCCAACAAAAACCATATTCGGTGATTGTCGAGTCATACCCATATTTGGAAACAGTAACTCCGGATATGACCCAGTCGTGCAGGTAAAGATATTCAACCTTGCATCTCATTTTTCGGGTATACAGTTGACTCCTACCGCACATACCGACCAAAGCTGCTGGGCGATCCACTCTCTTGACTTGTCCCAAGACCCATATGCCAAGTAAATAGGACTTCATGAAACAAAGAACATAATTTACTGTAGGTTTGTCAAACATATAGGATAGACCTGCTTTTCATGGCATATCATTTCTGTTCCCATAAAAATCGTTATTTGGGGGTATTCCCATGTTTGGACAAACCTATTTGGTGCCGCTAGCAACCATGGTTAGTCCCAAGTCAGCCAGTTGCAAGGTCGGCAACAGGACCTCCCTTGCTTCATCCTTTGCCTCTTAGGAATACTTGGTGCTTCACCCCCCGAAGCGTAGCTGGTTAGTGGCTTAGTTCACCTGGTACGTCGGCAGGGCACCAAACAGCGTCCAAGATACTCTTCCGGCAAGTTGCTGGCACATTCAACTGGCCTCAAGGCCAAGTGCCGTCACTGTTGAAACAATGACGGTTTCATATTTGATTGTCATGTCAAACAAATGGATTACCTGTGGCCTGTCCTGGCCTGTGGCTGACATATTTGCAGGTCTCTAAAAAAATGATTTGTAAATCAAAAGATATGGATCAAGTCAACCCATGCCTTATTCACCTCTTATTGACCTTCACACCTTGTTCTTGATCACCTTAAAATACCGCAAAGCCAGACTAAATTTCCAGTTCCCATGCCCGACTCATGCTCTTCCAATGGCACAAATCATGGTTGTTTCATGGTTGATTTCGCAGATGCAACTGGGGTATGTCCAATGTTCTCTTCAAGGTCAAAATCCCACTACTCACCGCTTCCTCCCTAGTCATGTGCGCTGAAACCCACCAAAACACACAAACATCAGCAGAAAATCCATCACTTCCATACTTGGTGACTTGGTGTTTCAGCTAGGGTAATTAGGATGTGTCCAGTTACACTATGTATATGTATATATATATATGTATATACTCTCTCTATATATATATATATGTATGTATGTATACATATATATATATACTATACTAATACTTGGGATATAAGCCATGGGCGCCCCAGCTGAGTCGAATCCACCGCCACCTGATCCTGTGGTTTTCCCAAGCAAAATTGTCCAGAAATGTCCAACATCTGGGTTCATCCCCCCCAAAAAATTGGGTTTCTGATGTGAAAAACATCGGAAGGGATGGTGGGACACCCAATCGTATCCAATCGTCATGAATCCAGTTGTGTTGGATGGTAAACGTAGCAGGCATTTCTGGTGATGCAATGGGGATGCGAATCATCATTGGGTAAAAACCACATCACTTGGTATTTTTTTAACTTTTCCAGGGTGCAAAAAAGGAGAGGATACTGGGATATTTCCTGGAAACATTACCAGGATTACCCTCTGGTAAACTAACATAACTATGGAAAATCACCATTTTTAAAGGGAAAATCCACTATAAATGGTCATTCTCAATAGCTACGTTAAATTACCAGATGGTGCACTAAGAAGGATTTGACCAACCACTTTATGGGGATTGATTCTAAATCATTTTACCACTGATTCTCAACTTTTCCATGGGAATGGTCAAGTTTCTGCAAGGTGGGGCCCAACCAGGATTCGCAAATTTGCTCATGTTCAATATGTAGAAGAGTGAACATCATGTGTGCTTGTACGGATATTTATGTACTAAACTCTACACGTCTAATTATATATATATATACATAACGCATCTAATTCGCATATATATATAATTATGTATACATGTATATACACATCTGTACATACTTATATACACACATCTATCGATCTATCCATCTGTCCAGCTATCTGCAAGGCGACATCTCTGACCATCTTTTCATCGCGGCTGTCTTCGAGCGGTCAATAAATCGTTGATGTCCACATGGGAGGAACATCCACAACTCATCTGCTGACTCAAAAAGAGACACGTTTAGTATTTGGTAACTCTTCCGTCCACAGGCCTCGTTTGAAAATGACCTGTTGCTGAATTATGAATTGGCAGATGGCTTTGAACCCATCTGAAACAAACCATGTGTTGAACATTTAATATGTATATATATATATATACACACACACATCCCGGCGGAAGCGTTACCGGCGTGCGAAAATGATCAAATTTACTACTTCCTCACAGCGAGGAGCCACTTTTTGCATTCAAAACCTATCGAAAAAAAGGTCCGTCTACTTTGGTAATGACAACCCTTCCATCACTTCAGCCTCAAAAAGGGCAACCGCAACTTTTTCTCACATTGAAGATCATAGAGCGTAGCATCAAGTTCATGTGGAAAAATGCCAATGAAGATCATAGAGCGTAGCATCAAGATCATGTGGAAATGCCAATGAAGATCATAGAGCGTGGCATCAAGTTCATGTGGAATTGCAATTGAAGATCATAGAGAGTAGCATCAGGTTCATGTGGAAATGCCAGTGAAGATCATGGAGCGTAGCATCAAGATCATGTGGAAATGCCAATGAAGATCATAGAGCGTAGCATCAAGATCATGTGGAAATGCCAATTGAAGATCATAGAACGGAGCATCAAGATCATGTGGAATTGCAATTGAAGATCATAAAGCGTAGCATCAAGATCATGTGGAATTGCAATTGAAGATCATAGAGCGTAGCATCAGGTTCATGTGGAAATGCCAATGAAGATCATAGAGCGTAGCATCAAGATCATGTGGAAATGCCAATGAAGATCATAGAGCGTAGCATCAAGATCATGTGGAAATGCCAATGACGTTATTATCCCACCCCACCCCACCCCACCCCACCCCACCCCACCCAGACTATCGGATGCGGATGTGTGGAATTGCAATTGAAGATCATAGAGCGTAGCATCAAGTTCATGTGGAATTGCAATTGAAGGTCATAGAGCGTAGCATCAGGTTCATGTGGAAATGCCAATGACGTTATTATCCCACCCCACCCCACCCCACCCTTCCCCAGGCTACCGGATGTGGATTTGTGCGACGGTAACGAGTCCGTTGGCACACACATGCCCTTTAAAAAACAAGGAGCTCTGGAGCAACATCAATGAGTCATTGGGGGAAGGTATGTTCCAGGCAAACAACTTTCAATTGGCTCAGACACGACAGAACCATTGGAATCTATTTGAACCCTCCATGCAGGTTTGACATCCCTCAATTTGTCTTGGCATTTGTAAGGAGGCTCAAACAACAGAATGTCCATCTTCTACATGCCCAACATCGTCTCCATTTGCTATTCTCAGATCATTTTCTGCTCTGCGTCTGGTTATGACCAGTTTGATCTGGTGCTTGGAAAATGTCAGCATGAAAGATCTGAGAGGGGACCTTGTTTCGGGATGTTTCGGGCTTCCAAAAAGTTGGCCAGTCATTCCAGTCATTGGGCAGTTGGCTTTTGAGTCACCCAAATCGGGGCGTGTTTTGTCCTACGAGTCCTACCCATGGTTAGATCTGCAAAGTAGCAGTGGCTATACCTCAAGCAATCGCTGCTCACTGTAGTATTATACTTAGTCACTTAATCATGTTCCAGGTTACGTTGTTATGCCTATTCCTGTTTAGACGAACAGTCCAATTCAACTTTGGACCCGTGAAACATAGTTCATTCTTTATGGCCACACTTCTACCGCTCCAACCAGATTGCTTTTTGAGTGGGAAAATTGAAACATCCTGCATACGTCTTCAAATCAGCCCATTTACCAAGAATTCACCAAGTTGTCCCCATATATTATGAGAATGTGTCAAAACCATTCAAATATATTGCCATTAATATAACCATATGTTGGAGGGATGAACATTTGGTCGTCTTATGCGCATACAAAAATCACTTTGCTGGGCCTTGATCCGTTGATCTTCAGGAAGTTCTTGGACATCCACAGGTGCCTAAAGGATCTAAAGGATCCACGGGACAAAGGGCTTCAAATGTGTCCAAAAATGTGGGATTTACATGGATTTACCAGATTTACCAGCATCACATTCAAAAACTCTGGGACAATTGTGCTCATAAACATCAAATTTAGGGTCGTTATTTTCCATGTTCTGACAAAGAAAAAAATGGGTCTGGGTCATTCCGTTGGTCGAGTATTGTTCTGCTGGGCACCCGGTAGCTGTGAGAAATGAAGTTACCTGGTAAACAAACAAAAAACTATGGAAAATCACAATTTTTAATGGGCAAACTCACTATAAATGGCCATTTTCAATAGCTATGTTAGTTTACCAGAGGGTAAAATCAATATATGCAATCAAAGAATATTGAAGACATGTTTCTTCTGGCCACAGTCAGTTGATGGAAACCGTGTCACTTAAAATACCAATGGTGAATTACCATCCAACAAACATCAACATCTTTGGGACAATCATCATGATATATCGTGATCACAGGATGCTGGCGGGTTGAAATCACATCTGAAAACGGTTGTAACATGTTGTGATGTTGTGAAGACGCAAAGACCTGAAAATACCATTGGAAAAGAAGTTTATGGGATTCTCAGATATTCCAAGATTTTGGAGACAAGAAAAATAGAGATGTGATGTGATATCATGTGATGTCACCAAACATTTGGGTATAGAACCAACTTGCCACGACTGTTTTTTCCGTGTTCCTTTGCTGCTTCGGTCACTCATCCCTCAGTGAGTGGCGTGTCTCTATGAGTTATGATTCATCAACCATGCCCAGGTCATCAACCGATACCTTGTTTTGGAGTGTTGCTAGTTGCATTTTCCTCCATCTATCGCGACTTGTCATCACTGATTTGCCGCTTCTATCGGTCATACATTTCCCACTCACGCATCCGACTACCTTCTACTAATTTACCTGAAAAGATCAGCCTTTTTGGGATAGTCAGTTGAATGTGTATATATGGATAGATATTCTTACGCTTACCAACATTACAACTGCGCTGTCAGTGCCATCCTTCCAGCAACCCACCAGCGCTCCAAAAACTAAGGCTGTCGAGGGGCACATCGGCTCAAGTCCTCAGCTGAATCGGGGAGTCATGACGAGTCATGGATCAATCATAGCCCCACTTCGGCAAACGGCTACAGGATGGGGCCCCCAAAATAGCGTTCAGTTGCCTTATAAGTGGCTTAACTATGATTTATGGTAGATATAACTATAGTACACTATAATTAATGGGGTTTATAAACCAACTATTAAAACTGGGGGATGATATGCTTCTTGCATAGGCTCCGGAAGATCCTCAAGTATCTGCTTTTCGCTGGTGGAATATACATTCATGCTCATTCTCTGTAGTTTCCTCATCTGGGTCTGTATGAGAACATGTTAAACAATGTTAAACACCTCTAGTAAAACACGGTGTGTGAATAGTTTTTTCCTGAACATATATATTATATACTAAAATTGCCTTCTATTGAGGACTTCTCCATTTCTGATCAAACCATGTCAAAGCTCAATATCATTATATAATATTCTTTAGAAGCGTTATTGTAACAGCGCGCCCCAGGGTTTAAACACCCATCCGGACCCATGGTCCTTTATCCCCACGGTTAGTGATGGTAAGACCCAAACCTTGCACATGGTATTTTGCAGATTGAATGGCTATTTTGGGGGGTATCCCGTATACCCCATGTTCAAACCAGTATCTCAGGATTGCTTCGGTTGCTCCCACCCCAGATACTTTTGCGGTGTAGAAACGACCATGCTATTATTTACAATGTATTAAGTGAACATGTTAAAGATATTCCAACAATCGGACTCATTCAGGTTAAGCGTCATATAATTGAACCGTTCAAGGTCTACAATGAATAGACCGAAAGCATGAACCTAACCGAAGCGAATCGAAGCGTGGTCACCCTGGGTCTATGTGCCAAGATGTGCCAAGCATCCGAGGTCACCGTGTAGTTCAGCGTCAGATCGTTGAAGAGCACACAGCAGGTGTTACGCGGCCTTGGGGCGACGTGGGGATGCAGACTCGGGGAGAGCAAGAGAAGGTAGGGAATTTATAAAACCAGCAGCAATCATTTGAACAGTTGTGCATTTCTTACTGGTGCTTAGTAGGGAATGGATGGGAATGGGGAAATTGGATGATGATTACTAGTGATTATGGATCATTCCCTCATTCCCTGCTAAGCACCAGTAAGTCATTTGAACAGTTGTGCATTTAAGAAGACAAACTGAACAAACCTGTAACACACAAAAAAATGACCAACCAAAAAAAAATGTGACCAAAGAAATCCTGAATTTAATTAACTAGTCTGCAAACCATTGTACTTTAACCAAAACAAGTTGAGGATTTGAGGATTGATAAAGTAGGGATTTACCAAACAAAGGGATTTGTCTAACCAATGCAGGCAAGAATGTGGTCTTAACGCGCACACACACACATAGGGAGTTTAACCCCGAGGTCATGTGGAGATAGGGATCCGACAGAGAAACTCAGTTTGGAATCTCAGCAGCAAAAGCAGAACTTGGATTCTGAACGGCATGGGAAGATTCACCTGCAAAAAAAGGATATCCAACCATGAACATGGGATTTAACATGGATTTAACAGCTAGCAAACATGCGCTTATCGCCAACAGCAGGCATTGGTATGACCATGTACGACCCACGCATGTCTGGTCACTGATGCTTTCCTCAAGATCAAACCGTGGCTGGTGAATATCCCTATACCACGGGATCAAAGATGAAGTACTAAAGCCTTAAAGTTAACCAAAACACCATCATTGACATCTGGGTGCCAAATCAGTGACACTGAATTTTCTTTCCCACTATCTTGGTGAATTTATTGTACGTATTATATATGCATATAATGTGTATATTCCTGGAAGTGCTCCCAGAATCCTCCCAAGTCATGACAATGTCGTCAAAGGGGTCCTACACTGCGAACCAACGCTGAACGTTTATTCAAAACAAGTTTCAACAATTCCGTAATTTCAAACTAATTCAGAAATCCTATTCACTTCTGATATATAAATAATGTTATCATATAATATGATATATATAAATACATAATTATTAATATTATTTATGAGCCCTTTGATGGAAACCTCCTATTCAATTTTTCCACCATTTGGCCAGTGTTTTTTTTTTCCGGGTACCTGGGACCGGGCCCGTCCAGCTCGGGTGCTGCAGCACGTCGACAACAAGAGCCTATGGCGATCATCCCCAGTCATGGTAGCGATAAAGGCGGTTTACCAGTCATGGCAGTCATGGCAGTTTACCACATGAACAAGATTTATATTGATGAGATAGAGCCAAAAAAAAAAGCTCTTGGATTTCTTTTCATGGGATAAGGATGGATTTTTGGAATAATTCCATGTTTGATGCGGTGCATGAAATTGTGTCTACAGCTATAACCCTGGAAATGGGATGATGTTTAAACCCCCAATTTTGGTTGATTACTGGGATCGTCACCTCGAACCTGTTGGTGGACAACACATACATTGATAGGTATATACTGTAGATCCTTTTGGCTGGTCAAAAGAAGTAAACTAAATAGTTTCCCTTTAGATAATTTGTTGTTTTCCCCGACTTCATCACACCCATACATGTATACACGCATTTTCCCGCATGAACAACCTTCCGTGTCTCTCCAAGAAATCTGCAGAACAGAATCACCATCAGTGGATGCAAAGAATTTGTGTTTCAAGAAGTTCCTGTAGTCCATAACATCTGTCGTGACTCAGCACACTTCAACTATCTAATATCTATAAGAGTAACATTATATATATATGTG
>CAMXCT020000480.1:413599-426099 GCA_947184155.2 Cladocopium goreaui | reverse complement strand
TGAAGATTCCACCGTCCATATATGTCAAACGTGCTGTCCCCCGAAACTTGTCCAGTCAATTGTCTCTTTTTGGCCGCCGCACAAGAGCCCAAGACGCTTGGCCGTGTAAGGGCAAAGGGCCAAAGAGGCTTGATGGTTTCACCGTTGAATGTTGCCAGCGCATGAGGTCGGCGGGCGCTGAGCTCTAAGGGCGCTCAATGATCAAGCGGAGGTGCCCCTGGATTTTCATCGCAACACGTGGCTAGATGCAATCCGTCATCATATCTTGCGAGCACATCTCTTTGGCAGAATGCAACTCCGCGTCTTTTCAGTGTATGCGTTGGTGTTGCCGCACCGCGCCCCTGTTGAGTGAACCGGTAATATGCCGGTTGCATTACATTCAGTTACGCACTCAATCACAGAACTAGAACGAAACTACACTACACCCCTAAAGCTTGGATCATAGGTCAAAAGTCCCCAAAATGGAAAATGGTTGAATTCTTAAACAAGAAAGGTGTCCCTGAATCCCTGTGGCCTAACATGTTGATCCACGCGAAGCCATCTTCATTGTAGTATAGAATGAACTCCATCTTTCAGTGACCGTTTTTTCCCCATGTGCCAGGTGAGGGTCTCTAGATTTTAACAAAGGTGCAACTTTTTCCTTCGTTCCTTGCTTCCTTCCTCTTCCTTCCTCCCACCATGTCGCCAGCTCCGGATGCTGTGGGCCACGCCTGGACCCAAACACCATATCGCCAGCTCAGGGTGCTGTGAAGGCACCTGGCCCGAACCCAAAACGCCAGCTCAAGATGCAGTGGGCCACGCCTGGACCCGAACACATGCCAGACAGGATGCCAGAGAGAACGCCAAACAGAACGTCAGAATATATGTCAGATAGAGTGCCTGAAAAGATGCCAGATAGAATGCCGGATAGAATGTTAGAATAGATGCCACATAGAATGCCTGAAAATATGCCAGATAGAATGCCAAAAAGAATGTCAGAATAGATGCCAAATAGAATGCCAGAAGGAAATTCAGAATATGTGCCAGAAAGTATGTCAGAATAGAATGCTATAGAGATAGAATGCCAGAAAAAAACATGCCAGATTGAATGTCAGAGTATATGCATGAAATAATTTCGGCTAGAATGTCATAAATATTGTGTATATATATATATATTGAATATACACATATGTCCAGATGGTATGATAGAAACTTTGTCGGCGCAGTGTGTCAGGGTGGGGATCACTCGAAGAAAGTAATTGTGGTTTCCAATCTCTGCTCTCATCATAGATACTTGACATTACTTGACGGACAGCAAAAACTATGCGAGTAGCAACAGCCTCTTAAACATATGGACATGGAGTTTCGGCTCCACTGAAATCCATCAAGGAAGGCATCTAATTGCATTTAACTCCTCAAGTCACTTTCAAGTCCATGCTATGGCGCAGCAAAAGTTTTCACATAGAACAGACAGTACAAATATGCACAAAGGTTGGTTAGTTGTGCTGGTGAGCCCATGTTGGAAAATTGTGCCTTTGAGCCACCACCACTATTTTGTTGATATTGAATCAAGCGCTATCTCTGAACAATCTTCACGTCAAATAATACATAGGGTGATTTACCTGACATTTTCTAAAGCCAAGATTCAGCCTCTTCGTTCTCCAAGTTGTTTGTGCAAAATCAATCCAAGTTCTGCTTGTGTCTTCACTTTTAAAAAACAACACTGTCCTTCCCAATAATAAACCAAAGGAATGCCGGAGTTCTTCCAAGGGAATATTACAGTACGTCTTTCAAACAGCATCTTTTCTTCACAGCAACACTGCTTCTTGACAGGAATCTCGTCTGTCCTACAAGCAGGTTGTAATTTGTGAACGTAACATAATTACTTAAATTGAACAGATATCTTTCAAGGAACATTGTGCATTGAATACAGCACTTTTCAACAGGAATCCTGTATGTTGAAAACATACATACAGTACTTTACAGTACTGCATATTGTGCAGGAGTGTTGCCCTTGCAAAGGGATGTAAAGGGATTCTGTCCCATTTAAGAGAAACTGTAAATACAGTGTTTTTGGCGGAGAAGACTACACTTCCTCCCATTGAACACTGCATCTTTGGGGGAATGTCTCACGCTTTGCATCGATGATGAGATGTGGCGAGATGAGATGTGTTGCAGGAATACGGTTCTTTCAATTTTCAACTGTTCTTTGGAAAGAATTCTGAACCTCTATACTATTTATATAAAAACCGGGAATGCTACTATTCTGTAGATAGACAGATACAGTAAATCTTTTCTTGGAATACTGCAGGGTTTTTCAAGGAGTACAGCGCGCAGTCTCACAGTGCCCTGTGGTCTCCCAAAACCTGCCAAAGAATGGGAAAGCTGCCCTGATGGTCCATGGGTTTCAGGTCTTTCGAAGTTTTGAAGGTTTAGACAAACCCAAGCCGTTAAGCATCAAAATCATTGACGAAATCCCAGCTAGAAACCTCCATTTCAAGGGATGTCCCCATGATTTTTCCATTAAAATCTCTATTTCTTAAGGATTTCTCAGCTAAGTTAGATCCCTAAGTTTGATGAATTTGGGGATCTGAACTCCCCACTGGGCCAGCCCCAACAAATTCTGCACCAGATGCCAGTGATTCTTCCTTGGACCACCAGTGTCGCCTAGAGCTTCGCAGCGGTCCAGCGGATGTGTTTGATGTGTTTGTTGTTTTGTTAGTTTACAGATTCTATCAATCCAGGATTACTATATTCATAAACTCATAATACATATACTATATATATAATATGTATGTGATTTACGTAATTACTATTGGGCCATTCATCAGCCTGCAAAAAGGCAACACATCTTCCTGTAATCTCTGGGAGGCCGTGGAAAAAAACTCCTCGTAAACTAATCATCCTTCCAGTGACATCGCAGTGAGGTCATCATAATTCATTCATGGATACATGTACAACTTGACTGATACTGAATATTGAATCATAATCAAGTGATATTGAAGGTATTATATGTATATATATATATGGACTATTAGATATCCATACAACAGCAGGCTCTGTCCATCTATCTTTCGGAGAACCTGAGAGCTGATAATGATGACCATCAGCGGCCATGTTTTTTTTTTACAACACGTTTGTTCTCGATTCTTCAACGGCCAAAACATGAATTAGCCTCTGGTCATCTGTTACATAGCTATGGAAAATCACCATTTCTAATATGTAGGTAAATGATGTGTATGGGCCATGGTTTTCATAGCTATGTCACAAATTAGGGTAATTAATGGATAATTAAAATCAATTGAAATCGGGTAGGTCCCATTTCCACAAACATGTTCGGCAAATCAAGGCCTCCAACGGAAGCGCCAGAAAAAAAAAAAGTGACCCCAGCCCCGAAACGTAAAGAAGGCTACCAACATGGTTTTACATTAATAAATTGTTAATCCTGGTTATTGTCATGAAATGATTCTTGCAGTAAACATGGCTAACGGGAAATCCCCGAAGCCATGGTGGTTTCGTTGGGAAAATCATCAAACTTAACGATGATTTTCCAACACGTCATGTTTGATTGCTGGAGGCTATGGAGTCAAAGATCTTAGCTGACTTCACAGAACTCACACTGAAATAATGTGGTAAACCCAATAATAAACAATCGCGAAAATCACCATGTTTATGAGTCGTATGTGTATATATATATATGAGTATATATCATCCCCAAAAAGTATGCTTATGGCATTGGGCTTCCCACATTACAGTCATTTTGGATCACTTTGGGATAATCACCCGAGCACGAAGTGTCATGTCTTGGTGACGTGGGGCCAGTGATGTCATTGCAACTCCCCGAGAAATTCCGAATAAGATTGAGTTGTTAGTTATATAATTTATGTTATTTAAATCTTCCCGACGATCGACGATTGTTGGTACATTTCCACGTTAGTCAAATCATGATTGTTGTCGATATCCCATTGTATATCCCATTCATAGAATCTTGATTAAGATTATTGCACGTATATTGCTGTCAATTTCCATTGGTGTATAACAACCATTGATTACTGCAAGTTCTATACTGTCAATCTATCATATTCATAAATCTTCCCCATCACTAATCCCTTCCCCCCAAAAAAAAAGACAGCCAGAAATCCTAGTTATGATAGGGGATGGGATGCATCCTCTGGTACTGTTTAACATAGACCCTCAACGATAATCCATGTGGTCCATGTTTACTGGAAACTAAACTTCCGACCCTTATCTGCCAGGGTCACCGGGGAGACAGAATATTTGGGACCCGTGATTCATGGGTGTTTCATATGGAGGATGGGATTCTCCTTCACATCACTGAGGCAGGGGCTCGACCATCCACTTTCGTGTCGCGTCCGTTCCTGACGTGTTGAACCGGGCCCCAACAAAAAAAAGGCTAGATGACTTGGTGTGATTACAATATATGTTGAGGTTAATAAGCTGGAGCCATAACCATCCATAACCGTTCTGTACCTTCGCACATGGGCCAAGTTTAGTCTGAATAAAATATACTTAACCATTATCTTGATACACTTGTCACTTACTGTATACGCCTGTAACTGGGTCAAGACAAGTCTCTGCAACTGTTGGACAAACACTTCCGTAAAAAAAACAAAAAAAAACAGGCACTGCAAGCCACTAGCCAGGTGTCAGAAGTTGAATCCGATGGTGAGGTCACAGACCCCAACACATTTCTTGGGTGTTCATTAACAGGGGGTGTGATTTTTCCGGCATCTTGTCAGTTAGTTTCTTGCCCAGGATGGTACCCTCAGTTGTATGGATCATAACCTTGCGATTGCCTGTTTGGTTGCTTCAATAATGTTGTACAACAAAATGTTAATTCCGGATCAAAAGCATCCTAGGTAAGGAGTGAACATACTTATCAATGGCCATTTCAGGAACCTAAATTGGAGGTACCTGCCGTATATAAGGCCTATGTAAGGCCTATGTAAGGGAATATTCCCCCAAAATATGGCCTTATATGGTACAGTACCTCCATTTTAGGATCCTGAAATTCCCATTGATACTTACATCTACAGTAAGTATAGTATATAATTACAATTTAATATTTATGCGGTCTTATGTTTGTATTTGTTCCAACTTTTACAACAAGTTTGCTAAAAGAACTGTAAGCGTAACCCAACACATGGCTCTGTCTGAAAATGGGGTACTCGCAAGATAACAACTCTAATGCAGAAAAACAAATCCGTCCCTTGGAATACGGTTACTCATGGTTACCCCATTTTCAGATAGCACCCATATGTGCAGCCAAAAGATGGTAGGGATTGATGCATACAATCCAACATTCCTGTGGCACCTGAAATCAGCGGCTCGTACTCAAAGTTGGTATACCTTGACAGCTTCTGCTGCAGGACAGATGGTGAATTTGTGTCATCCGTTGGGGAATCCGTTTTGCCAACGTGCTGCTGTGTTTGGCATATGGGATTTAAATGTGGCATGTAGCAATCCCCAAAAACATAGAAAAGTAACATCAATTTCAAAAGGTGGATTGTGTTCTATCTTTTTGAGGGTTGCAATACATGGGTATGTTCCGTACTGGTCATGGTATATTGTATTCTACTACAGCATGATGGAACATATTATACATATAATATATAGTAATATATAATAATATGATAATATATAATAATATATGATAATATATAATAATAAATGATAATATATATAATAATATATAAAAAAACTATAATAATATATAATAATATATAAGAAAATAATATATAATACTATATATATAATACTATATATAATACTATATATATATATATCACATATCATAATCTTTATAATGGGATGGTTCCAACAAGTCTCGCTAGTAATAAAATATAGTCGTATGATTACAAAATGATTTTTGACGGGACCATTAATACCATGTGTTTGATATTATTTATTCATAGCTTCGAATCTCCCAGTCATGGGAAATTTGGCAACGACTGCTGAGGGGTGGAACTACACAGTAGGTCTTGTTGGTTTATGACGTTTACGGTGAATATTATATATATGCAGTTTCATGGGTGAACATAGACAAACTATAAACTATGACAAACTCATATTTTTGGGGCCTCTCTGTTCAGGTCCTTTGGTTTCTATTTTTGGTGGGAACAAAAACAGAATCATACCACAAAGGAGCAAAGTCATAGCACTAAGCAACGGACCATTGGCCCTTTCTTCTCTATATAGTCCAAAAATGTCCAGAAATGTGTTGCTTGCATTTGGGAAATCTCAATCTGGAATAATGTTCAATCAATCTCACTACCACCACCACAAGCATGTCTTACATTACTCAAGGCAAAGATATTGACAGGTGTTCCTCAACATGGATGTTGGAAATGTAGTTTGTTGTCCACATCTATGTCTACGTGTTTGACCTAACCATCATCGCCATTGGAGGAGAAAAATATGTCGCACGCGGGAGGCAACCATTGAACACCAAGATGTGTGTGTGTGTGTGTCCAGTGTACTTTGTTAATGTTGATTTATGTTGGTGGATTTGAGAAGGAATCCACAACGTTTGACTTGTTTGGACAGATACCTCAGAGATGGGACCGTAAAAACTTGTAATGTCAACCCTGGATTCATAAAATAAACCATGGTTTATTAATTAGGGGGTACTCCCCAAATAGTGGTAATCTAATACTCAAATGGTACCTCCCCAATCAAACAGCCTAGGGCGCAAGCCCGACACTCCGCCAATCTTGGACGGTGCCCCAACCATCTGGGCCATCTGGGTGCCTCAAAATTTATTGACACATTTTTAAGTTACCGTCATGTCATACATACGGTGGATGGAAGAAATCCTGCACCAGTGGATAGGAGGTTTATCCCATTATTTATAGGGGTTTAACCATCCAAGGTGGTGCAGGATTTCTTCCATCCACAGTATATCAACAAATGTCATGCTTGAAAATTGAAAACGTTGATATAAATGATGACTGGGGTCCAACAACATTGGACCACCCCAAGTAGTCAGAATTCCATACTTCTTGCCAGTTAAAGTTCGATTTATTGCTTTTCATGGAGCTCATAGTGGGTGGATCCACAAGAAAAAACCATCCCCGGGTTTTTTGTTGGCCATACTCCTACTGAAATTGGAGGATTAGTGTCATAGCCGGCTTTTCTGCTTGAGACTTAGGTCTGATGACCATAAAACGGTGGATCCCACATTTCAACTCATACTGTTTTTTCTAACATCTCAGGCTTCAAAGCCCCGTGACAACGTGACAACCCTAATAAAGACCCCAAAGGTTTCCTCACGGTACCCCCAAATCATCTAGTCGTCATGGATGACTTAGTGACTTAGCCTTGAAACCAATGGTGACGTTCCCCGCTCCACGTCGGCCTCGGATCAAAGGTAGGCATGGCATAGAGCAATGGACGCCTGGGATGAACCTCGGCTCGGACTTCCTCCGTCTTTGACGCCCTTGGGTTTGGGGGGTCCCAAGCCCCAGCAGTTGCAGTTTCCAGAGAAAACTTCAGTAAGGACAATTGGTGATGAAACTGATGATGAAACCCTATTGGAAATGTGATGAATTCGAACATTTCACATCAAACCATCTATTTTGTTTTGTGAAGGAATCCATGATGATTCATCATGATGATGAATCAGTGGATGGAATGGAGTAATTACCCGATGGTACCAGACAGACTCGAACATAAATGATTGATCGTTTGCTGAAGTCTATCCCTTGGCCTGGGTAGCCAGCATTCTATCCGGGGGTTAGTTAAGTCTCGTTATATCCCCATAACGGGGAGCCAAGGAACTACAAATTGATTTATTAATAAACTACATGATACATGTTTAACCACAAACAAGTGGGCCTGTGCCAATGAGAATAGGGCAACATAGGGTTTAAGATATGAATCAACGTGAAATTAACATGAATTAACAGGATCTAACCATAAAATTGAGGCAACATGGGGCTCAAACCAAGCAACATGTACAAAGCATCCACCGGATTCTGTTGAGGTCTAAACCATACAACGGGTGGGGCATATGGTGTCCAAAACTACTGGCATTCTGCCATATTCACACCCTTTTCATCAATGAATGCGCAATGTTTTCCTACAATTATCCCACCAACATCAATCCAAATGAGTCAAAGTGGAGCAAGAAAATCCTCGGGTTGCCATGGCAAAAACTCAAGTGAGGAGACAACAACTGATACCAAATGGACCCACATGCTGTGTAATTTGCAAACGTGTTTGGCAACCAGACATTTGAGGGTTCAATCATTTTGACCGATAATATCTATGGAAGGCGTGTCTCACAGTGGGGGGGTACCCGGGTACCCCATGTGTTTAAAAAGTTGATTGCCTGGATTGCCTTTCGGATCTTCTGGGGGTACCAACTGCCCCACGCAATTTCTGGGTTTCCAGTTTTTCTATGGGGGTGTTCTGCAGCTTCAGGGTCATGACCATTTGTTAGGAACTTCCAGGAATATCGACAAGGTGGGCACCCCTAGTGCAATGTTTGTTTGTTCGTGTTGACCTCAGGAAACAATCGTGCAATAGCGTAATTATCTTAAACCTTATAGTGAAATACTAGTGAGCTGAACCAACTTGGCTATCATTTGGATGGCCCCTACTTGTACCAACACGATTGCAATGTGGGTTTTCTATGGTTTTCTCGCTTTTCTCCCCTCCTGCACACAACCAGCACGCAGACACCGTCACATACCCAGGGTACCCTACGCCGTAGGACTTCTTCCATCCCTGCAAGGCTTGGAGGGTCTTGCAAATAACATGGCTCAGTTGACTTACACTGCAAACCAACAGTTTGCTGTGGAATACCGCTACTTTTTGATAGGTAAATTAGTTTACTTCGAGTGATTTGTTTTTACATTCTATCTGGCATCTATTCTGACATTCTTTCTGGCATTCTATCTCGCATCTATTTTGACATTCCGTTTGGCCTTCTTTCTGGCATTCGGGCCCAGGCGTGCTCCACAGCATTTGGAGCTGGCGTGCTCCACAGCATTTGGAGCTGGCGATATGGTGTTCGGGTCCAGGCGTGCCCCTCAGCATCCGGAGCTGGCGATATGGTGTTCGGGTCCAGGCGTGCCCTTCAGCATCCGGAGCTCGCCACATGGCTCGGAAAGACAAGGCTGACATCAGGCGGAGCAGGAGTAGGCGCAAGAGGAAGAGGACAGGATGAAGGAGGAGAAGAAGGAGGAAGGAGGAAGCAGGAAGGAGGAGGAAGGAAGGCAGGCAGGAAGGCAGGAAGGCAGGAAGGCAGGAAGGCAGGAAGGCAGGAAGGCAGGAAGGCAGGAAGGCAGGAAGGCAGGAAGGCAGGAAGGCAGGGAGGCAGGGAGGCAGGGAGGAAGGGAGGAAGGGAGGAAGGGAGGAAGGGAGGAAGGGAGGAAGGGAGGAAGTCGGGTGTGACTTCCTTTCTTTACCTTCTTCTTCGCTTTTTCCTTTGCGTTTTTTCCCTGCTTTTCCTTCCCTCTTTCCTTTCCTTTCCTTCCTTTCCTTCGGCAAAAGGAAGGAAGTCCTTATTGCTCCCTAAGGGAACGAAGGGAACGAAGGGAACGAAGGAAGAAATCAACTGTAGAGTCACCTGGCAGGGAACATAGGTAAATCAACTATAATTGGCAATCTTTCACAGCTATGTTTGACTACCAGAGGGTGAGTGAGTTGACCATACTGAAAGGAAGGGAAGGAAGGGAAGGAAGGGAAGGAAGGGAAGGAAGGGAAGGAAGGGAACGAAGGGAACGAAGGAAGAAATCAACTGTAGAGTCACCTGGCAGGGAACATAGGTAAATCAACTATAATTGGCAATCTTTCACAGCTATGTTTGACTACCAGAGGGTGAGTGAGTTGACCATACTGAAACCAGCTAAAGTTAAGAAACCAAACCATGCCATACTTCCAAAGCCCGCTAAACTTGGAAAACCTATCAAACCCTAGCTTTGTTGGGAAATTCATCGAACCTCCTACAAAGGGTGTATGTATAATATAATATATATATATTATATTATATTATATTATATTATATTATATTATATTATATTATATTATATTATATTATATTATATTATATTATATTATATTATATTATATTATATATGTATACATTATATGATATATATACATATTATAAATATATTATATATTAATATATATTTTTATTGTTATATTATATATATACATTATATTATATTTATTATATATATATATACCATCTCTTTTTGCAAGTATATATAAATATATAAATATATTATATTATAGAATATTATAGATATCCCTAACTAATTGATTTGTTTTGGCCATGCGTCCCGTGCCGAGGTCATCAGCACCAAAAGAGAGATGCTTGGGCGGTTGGCTTTTGGACTATATTGCTTGGTTTTGCTCGGTTTTTATGCCAAAACGTAGGGTCCAATTCTACGTTTTCCGATACGGACGGGCTCAGCTTGTCAGGTTGATACGTAACTTGTCTAAGGGGGTCATCATTAGCTGCCCGCAATATGTGCCCGGCCAAACGAATTCTTCTCTCATCCAGTTCTTCTGTGACGGGTCTAACCTTTTGGGCAGGATTGTCTGGATAATCTGTTTGAGAGGCGAGTTCGTATACCCTTGCATTTGTCCACCGCCTGTCAATAAAAGTGGTGGGTAAGTAGCTTCAATTTTTGCCGTAAACCGCGCAACTGGAAGGTCTCCAACTTTTTACGCAAGGATTGAGTAAGGTTTGACAACAGCATCATAAATGACCAGCTGGCATTTTTCGCTTGCGTTGGATGCCTTCCAGAATAAAGCTAATCTTCTCGAAGTCGTCATTGCGTCTTGGATTCGTTGAGTGATTTCCCGTTTGAGGTTTACAGTGTGATTTAGATTATTTCCTAAATATGTGGCATCCTGTGCCTTGTGTAGAACAGTACCGTCTCTGAAATGTATGTTCTCAAGGGGTGGCATTTGCCACGGTTGAGTTTTAAACCATAATGCCCTGAACAATCTTCCATATGTTTCAATATTTCGTTCAATCCTCTTGGGGCTGTGAAAAAAATAATTGTGTCGTCTGCGCAATATACAGCATCGAAATCAACACCTGGGATCCTTGAGATCAAAACATGGCCTGAGCTTCGAGATTTAACATCGGAATCAACGCATGTCATCACTAACAGAAATAGGTAAGGGCTGAATGGACAACCTTGTCGGATCCCCGTGTGCTGCATTTTGAGTTTGGATGTTCCGTATTGATCCTGCAGGAAAAACTTCGGTGAACACGAATTGATTTCTGATAATCCCAAACACTTGGATTAATTAAATTCAAGTGTGCAGTACAATTGCTTTTATATCCCCTTACCCACATGCCCATTACTATCCCATTACATCACCATTAACTGTCCAAGGGAATGGCTCAGAAGCGCCATGATTTTCAGTTAAATTCCCCTTTCGTATGGCTTCGTTTCCCCCTTAATGTCCACCATTCCCAACTTTTCATGGCTTAAATAGTGCTTAAATCATGTTAAATCCCAATGTTCGATCATTTTCGATGGTGCAACCTCCAAGTGTTGATAGTGGAAATCCCTGTTTTAAGGGCTTAAATACCCAAGTCCTAAATACCCAAATCCCATTCCCTGGCTTTTGCCAACCGCACCTGTTGTGGTGCGAACTTGGCGCGCGAGAAGCGGTTCAGAGTCACATTGCTGGCCCAGGTGAAGTGGTTTACCTAGCGGTGAAGTGCTGGACCCATTCAATGGGATAGTGGGGGTATCATGTCAAGGTCTAGATTTTATAGAAAAGTTGCATAAAAAATCATGAAAACATCGGATATGAATGGAAAAGATGGGATATTCATGGAAATGCTGATGGGAATTGCTTGTTCTTGTGGCGGATTCGCTGCGTGAAGTTGGAGCTGGGGAGTATCACCACAGAAATACTGTTGGTTATACCAAAACCCTGATGGTTCCACGGCTGATGACATTACCCAAGCGGGTTTTCAAAAGTACATAGAGAAAGTGGGGGTCTTCTGAATGGGCCAACATGGAGATGGCTGTATGTTGGTTTATCCCAAAAGTTCATCCAAGTGGATGAATCGTCGCTATGTTTGGGCGTGTAACTGTCACTTGTTTTATGGGGGTGATCATCAACACACACAAATAAACATCATGAACTAACATACATAACTTGAGGCCACCTCCTTGAAGCCAAGTAAATTTCACTGATCTACTGTAAACATAGAATAGTGTATATATATATATATCCATCATGAAACATGGTAAACCTAGTCACAAACCAACTGACCTATCTTTGGGGTTCCACATGGTAATGGTAGCAAAATCACCACCACTGGTTGAAACAATGGGGATTTCTCGAAGCAATCACTGCACTGGTTGTGGGAAGCAAATTACCGGAACCAGGACAAAGAATTTTCTTTTGGCAAAAAAACAATTACTTTACTTCGTGTGATCCCCACCATGACATTTATACATGTTCTTACTGGCACATCTTCTGGCATTCTATCTGGCATTCTATCTGGCATATCT